>APFE030933330.1:0-30771 GCA_000404065.3 Pinus taeda
ATTTTTATTGTTGTCACCAGCTAAGATTTTTCCTATCTTATTCTAAACAGAAAATCTCAACATGTTGTTCTTCCTGGTATATCTATGGAGACCTATCATTTAATAATCAAATAGTTTTAATTTTACATTCACAATATATACTTGTCAAAACCTTGGTTAGCCTTATGTTTTTATAAGGGGCTAAGCAATTCATTGCTTATTGTGATCTGAGGATGTAGTATATTCTTTTATGGTCATTAATATTCACTTTTCAATTTTATATTTAATGCACACCAAATTTATATTTCATTTTATGCTACGATGTTGGGTCACTACTATACATTTTTTTACATATTTTATTATAATTTAAATTAACAAAATAAATGATTATTAAAAATACTTTAGTTAAATTATTGGGGTTAACTTCTCATTTATGCTTCATTTTAATTTAATTAATTAATTTCATGATTTTTTTCAATTGACCAAAGTTAGAAAATTATTATTTTAAAAATGAAAAATTATTTTGCGTAAAAAAGTAATTCTCTTATTAAATAAAAATATAATGTAATTGGTTCATTTTTGTTTTTAAATTTTTTAATATGGTTTAAATTAATTTAAATATTTGAAATTAATTAAAATTTTAAATTAATTACAATTTTAATTTACTAAAATTATTAAATTTCATAATCAGTAATGATAATATATTTTCCAATATATATTTAATTTTATTTGAAATCATAAAATCATCCCCTTAAAACAAAGTATATAAAAAGAAAGATATCATAATTTATGTTGAGTATAGGTTTAGTAACATTCACATTAACCCTCCTATAAAGTATTCGTAAGTTATAAGATGGAAAAATTCATTCTTCCATATATATGGAACTACCAAGACAGAAGTACTTTGGGCAACTTTATCTAAATAATAGATAACATTTTAAGTCCCTTATCATTTCAAACAAGAAACTATGACCCCATTAGCATTGTTTGTCCCAACTATAAGGTATGCTTATGTTGCAACTCTGATAACTCTGTGCACATGACATATAACCCTATGCCAAATTGGACACATAAGTAAAGTGTGACCCTGGAGCAAGATTTCACTTAAACAACCATTTTCATTAACAATCCAACCACAAACAGTAATTAACCAAAGAGATTTAGTGGCCCATGGGGGAACAAAATCCAAAAGATTCCAGATGAATTCCAAAGTCCCATGTTATGTTAGAACATGGGTCTAACAAAACTAAACTAACTTAAACATGGAGTGTGCCTTAGAGGCCAACGTGATTAACATACACCTCCCATAATATGTGGTCTCCCTATATAGGTATGGTCTTGGATCGATTTCCTAAGTGCCTGATTGGGTACATGCAAGTTTTAAATGCATTATTTTACTACTTTGATTCTCAATGTACCTCAATTCAATGCATGCATATTATTTCAATTATGGTTGACTCTCAAAACACCTCAATTTAGTGTATTTTTTATTGAACTACATTAATTAAGAAGGAATTAGGATTTGATTCTTAAAGCACCCATGGAAATCTTAATAAGATCTATTAATTATTGTTTATCCTTAGATCTTACCACTAAGAGGGCTCTAGTGTTTTTCCTATTCAAGTAAGCAATTTTTTTCCTTTGAATAAAAAACCTTAATGTAGTGATAGACAAACAAAACTCTGCAACAAAATACAACATATTTGTAATTTATAATCTAAATCTAATTTTAATTATCACTGTACAACAAATTATAAAGTTAAAAAACTTTAGTTAATTTTACATACATATATAATAAAAACATTAAAAAATACTAAAGATAAGTAGACTCTAACACTATTACTTCTATTTCCGTGAGATATATTATGGTGATATTCCAATATTTATTTATTTTTATTTTTTTAAATAAAAACCAATCGTATTATCATTAAAGTAAATTATACAATTAATCAATGTATAATTAATTTTTATTGCTTGAAATTTATTGTAAAAAAAATAACTACTTTGATTCAAGATTTTTAAACAATTATTGATTCACGTTTTTTAAGCAATTATTGATTAAGTTTTATTACTTTTTTTAATTATATAAATTAAATTATAAATAAATATGGAAAATAATTTGATGAGTGTATTCTTACATTATAACTAACATTTCCTGTTCCAACTTATATATTTTTGTGAGTGTGGAAGACACTTGGTTTTAGCACATTAAATACAAGTATGAAAATGTTTCAATTTAACATCATAATTTTGCATATGATTGTTATACTTCCAAAACTTTGTGATTTTGTAAAATGATTTGGTCATGAGAATATTAGCTATGAAACAACTAACTTAAAAAAGATGATTAATTGAAGGTTAATACAATCAAATTCAACGTGCCCATAAAATTAAGAACTAAGGTTTATGCTTTGCACAATATTATTATTACATCTCTCTCAATCACCCTTAATGAAAGTTTCCTTTTTTACTCTAATTTAACTATATTTAAACTAAGTGAGAATATCTACAATGTAGCCCTTATTCAAATATAACAGTTGATTCATACTTTTCAAAATTCAATAATTATACAACTTTATTTATATTTCGAAAAGTAGAAAGATTTACTTCGAAGCCAATTTTCTAGATTCTATTCGAGTTAGCTGAAATCTCTTTTTCCCGCATGATAGAAATTGTGAGCATATATCTTTCATTATGTAAAACATGTTTCTTCAAAAATAATGTCACTCACGATGGTTGTTACTCATTTTGAATTAATTAGCACTTTTGTTCTACACATTTCGTTTAAGAATAATTTTATTCACTTCCTTCATGGTTAAGTTTTCGAAGATTTTTAATGTGCACGGTTCATTTTGTTTCGTGTCTGATTCGGTGATATATATTTTATTTGAAATTTTTGGTGGGATATTATAACTAGTAATTGCATCACATATTACAAAGGAAACACCATAAGGCATAAATTCAAGAAGCATTGTGACATATAAATAATCATTGAAGATAAAAATTAGTAAACAAAGTGTGTTTCAAAAGTAGAAGAGAAAGAGAAAACACTTACATTATGCCAAATAGATTGATTCTATAACTTTTCCAGCATAGATTGACTCTTAATCTTGAAAGATGGTCTTTCAAGTTCCAATAGCAAATATTTGATAGATTTTGAAAAAATACACGTAGTAGAATCAGATAAGATAAATAAAATAATATTAATCCATGAACAATATGATGCCTATCTTTCCAAATCTAAATTTGCATCACAACGTCACAAATTTCAGACATTATCACATATTAGATGAAAATGAGCGAGACATCAACTCTCAATTATTCATAAATTTTGGTGTAAAATTTGCAACTTTAATGGGAAAATCTAGTGCAGTGTGGTTCATGATGTTCAATGTCTCCAATGTTTTCTCAGAGAATATTATCTCTGAAATTGTAAAGAAACATTTTGAATTGCACTGACACTAGTAATAGACTATTTTAGTATTTTGAGTTTCCCCCTCAACAGTACGAGGTTTACATTTCATGGTGGCCAAAATTCTATTATGTATTATAACTTCTTGTATATACCATTGATTTATATTGACCATCACAACAAACCATTATAACAATTTACATGGTGACGGGCCCTCTACATGGTTGAAGACATTGATTATTCACACAATCCAATGTACCACCAACCACTTATAACCAACTCAAAACTACCCAATAAAAAAACAATAACAATGAATTAGGAATGCCAAGTAAAATAATACAATGTGTAAAATAGGAATTAGAAACAATAATAAAAAAAACAAAAGAAAACAAAAACTCAAAACTTGTAAAATGTGAATTAGAGACAACAACAACATAAAAAAACTATGAGATTGATCACCTTCGCACATAAAACTTGATTGAACCCATTTGTCTTAAAAAAACACACAAATATTGTTGAAAACAATAGACTCTCATTTACAAATCAAATAATAATATTTTACTTTTCTTCTTTATTTTTGCCACAGATTTCAGCGATAATCAGGTGACCAACACTCTTCTTTGTTGAAGCCATAGACTTCAGCTTTCAACCACATAGCCCAACTGAACTAAAAAATAATTCTAGACATTTGTCCTTGATTTAAGCGCATCAATAACACTCCTATAGCATTGGAACTCAGAAACTATATTAGCTATTGGATTTGAAGCTCAAATTTGAATCTATCCTAGCCCCTTCGTTATATAAGAATGGGCGGACTCCAAACTCGGATTTGAAAATCATCTACGCTCCTCCCAATCAGTGGCTGTAACGTTACGTGATAAAAAAAAATGATGCTTGCATTGCATGCTGATAAAATTCGTCATTGCATGGAGAAAGTCAACTAATTTCACATTTTGAATGTTGTGTCTTTAAATTTTTGCATTGTTATTACCGCTAAATAAATAACCAACGACTAAGTCTCGATTTGTTTAGTGTAGTTAGATGGTTGTTGACAGATCATTTATTTCTTTTCTCTGGTACAACTTGTTTTAATTAATTGATAAAACTTAGACAGCCGGAAGGACACCTCTGTTGCGGATTGTTTGAACTTTTCAACCAACTAAGATTTATAGATATACGATATAGAGTTATATTAGTAATTGTTCCAAAAGGTACAAAGAGACGCTGATAAGATTATTAAATTGGAATTGCTAAATTTTTCTAGAAGAATTAATTGGTTTGTGGAAAATCTTGTTTTTTTGCACTGGATCATTGTGCAATTACTTTTCAGGAACACATTGAATGTCTTATTTCATTTTAAGTAAGTTAATTGCCCAAAATCAAGAGGTTAAGTTAATTACCCAAAATCAATAAACCTCTATAGATGGCCAAGCATATACGAAGAATACATCTCATTTATATGCAATACCAAATCCATCTTTTCTTTTCTCTAAGTAAAATTTCAAAAGCATGAACACATGCCATTTCATATACACAATAAACCCAACTTCTGAAATTTCAATGCTTGGATGCATTCCATTCAAAAAAATATCAAAAAAAGAAAAAAGAAAAACATAAAACATATAACAACTCCTGCTTTCAAATGCTCATGTTGCTTTGATGAAGAACTTTACTCACCTCCACATGCATGTTTCTCATGATATCATTTGCAGTAGTGCTTTTGCTTCGAATCTCTTTAACCTCCACATGCTTGTTTCTTATGATATCATTTGCACTAGTGCTTCTGCTTCAAATCTCTTTAACAAGATAAAGTGTCATGTCCCAGTTCAAGCATTTCACATTAGAAGATGTTTGTCCATTATTAATATTCACATTAGAAGATGTTTGTCTATGATTATTAATACAAAACATGCAGGTCCACACAAAGAACCTAAAACTATTACATCATTTCACATTAAATGATGTTTGTCTATGCTTAATAGTACAAAACAAGCAGATCATACCAAGAACCTAAGACTATTACATCCTTCATTAAAAATGGTAGATCTTTTTAAAATCAACAAAATTTGGTAAAAATTTGCCCAGGTAAGGCGGAAATGATCCAAATTTGTAATTAGATTTTTTCTGTTTAACTTTTGTTCTTTTAGTCTAATGCTTTGTGCTTCTTTGATAAGCATCGTGTTACTGATACAAAATTAGAAAGCAAATGATGTTAGGTGCATGACATAAGCTAAAAGAGCTTTCAGGTGCATTACAGAAATTAAAAGAGAGAATTTCGTAAGTTTTCCTTTCTGTCAGAACCTTTACCCTTCACCAAACAAATATTTATGGGAATTGGGGAGGGAGTAGCCTTCTAATGCCTTCAAAAAATTATCTTCAGTTGTTTATTGATGATAGAAAACTGTGGGTATTGCAACAAAGACGACTGATCTGCCACTATTGTTGAGCAGTGACAACTATAACTAGGGCATAAAGAATTCTGATGTCATCCAGCTCAGCCTTGTTATTGCATTGTGGACACTACACATTTACAGAAATAGAAAATTACAATCCCCAAGATTTGGTTGCAACAAAAACATAGAAACTTAATCTTTTTGAAAAACTTCATAGCCTTACCAGTTCATTTAACATCAAGACCATGGAAATCAACAATTACGAGGTTGAATAATCTTACCTTGCCAATGTTATTCTCATGTCGCTGAAGCCACTTTCTAATACAAGACATGCCAAACATGTGTCCACAAGCAAGGGAGCTGCATTTTCATTTTTCAATTGTCAGTCTTTGGATATTTGAAAGCTCTTATAAAATGAATAAAACATTTTGATGCAAGGAAAAAATAATTTATATGATTTCTAATAACAAGACATAAACATCAAACAAACAGAAGACTACTAGTACGGACGGAAGCTGGTCGCTTCACTCTTGAAGAAACAACTGAGGAAAGAGAGAATTGGGACAATCAGTCATGGAAAACAAAATCGACAGTGAACTCCTTCCTAAAGAGTTCTATGCAAAGGTTTACTCTCACATGATTATTTGTTGCAACTAATATGATACTGAGATTTTGTGATGAACTCTTCCCTCAAGAGTTCTATGCAAAGGTTTACAGGTTTACTCTTACATGATTATTTGTTGCAACTAATGTGATACTGAGATTTTGTGATGAACTCTAACGTAACTTCACCACAATAGGCTGTGTGACCAGAAAATCTGAGCCTTGCTTTGCAGCGAATCTTCCTTTCAATGTAAAAAGCATTTGCAACATAATGATTTTTTGATAATAGGAAGCTATTTTCAATTTTAAAAAGGACAAGATTATTTAGGCTGCTCTATTGGAGATTATGGTGTTTCAGAATTGTAATGGTTGACAAACTAGACATGAAAAGGATAATCTCTATTTTCATTTCTTTTGAGATACACATCAAATTATAAAGAACACAGATGTAAATTTCTTACAAGTTGAAAGCTTATACCTCCTGCAACACTCTCTATGTTTTTATGACAATTTGTGGCTTCTACACATAACCAACTTATACCAACGTTTCAGTGATTTTCTTTCCCAAAAGCATTAGAAGTACTGATTTCACTCATTATCAAGATTATATGTCGTATACATTATTTTAATGATTAAAAGTAGTGTTCAAGTCTTTGAATGTCAAACAAAACATTGCTTGACTTTGCTAATAGTTTTGAGTCTTGACACAACAAAAAGTAGAATGGCCTTTCTCAGTGGCATTATTGCACATACCATATACGGTGATCCCCTGCAGTTGTCCACTCCTCCATACAAATAGAACAATGCAGAGCCTCAGCATCACTTGTAAGAAGTAAATGACTTCAATCACTTGTGCTCTCATCTCCACTCATATGAGAACTTTTTCCCTTGTTACTGATTTGTTGACAAGGTTCCACTGTTGACTGTTGAGCCTCTGGACTAATTACCAACATACACTGATCAGTTTTTAACTGACGTTTTACTTTCCATTGCTGCCTCAATTCTTTAATCAGCCTTTGTTCTCCAAACATAGAGTTTTCTTCTTGTTTCAGTTCAGGAATAGTTGTCAAAGTAGAACGAACTTAAGCCGTTTCTTTCTCAGCTTCCATCTTGACAAATATTTTTCTCTCTCTCTTTCTTCTCAAAGCTTCCTAACTTTTCTTGCAGAACTTGGACAGTTCCCCGCAAACAACAAATAATGTTTTCTCTCTGTTTTATTGCTAAGTTCTTCTCCAGTTTCACCTGTTTCAAAGCCCTACCCCTTTCTTCAAATGTTTTTGATATGTCAGCGTTTTTCTCTTCTGCCTTTTTCTTTTCTTCAGTTACTTTTCTCAAGGCATCTACCGCTTTTTGTAGATAGTCCTCCCTTTCTTGCAGCTTCTTTTCCAATTTTTCCTTCTCACAGGCCACGTTATGCAAATCAACCTTCCCCCGATTTAGTGCCCTCGCATATTTCATATTGTCATCACTCAGCTTAATCAGTTCCCTCATATAATTAATGTTGCTATAATTCTGTATATGATCATTGAAACCCAAGAATACCCTTGCTGAGATTCCGTGATACATTTCAAAAATACCGAAGTTAGCAGCAGGTGGAACTGACTGCAAGAATGAGATGTTTGTTCTTGTAATGGGAAAATGTTGGGCAGTATTACTAATCCCAAGGCATTGAGTATTAAATTGATGCAACTGAGAATTAGAAGTTTCAGTTACAGTGCTCGGAAACATATTCCAGTTGTTTACAATTCCATGACTCTGGTGGAATAACCCTGCCCTCTTCGAATTGAGACCGTTGCCAACTGAGTTCCGTCTCCAGGCGAAACGGAAAATTCTTTACAAATTCAGGAATGCATGGCACCGATTCCAAACATTCCAAATAAGGCAAGAGATAGGTCTCTAGTTGCCCATGAGAAGCCTGCACATGATATTGGTAGGGAATGGGGCAAATGACATTTCCATCTTCATTTCTAGCCCTGGCCACATTTGAAGTATCAATTAAAAGCGTATTTGCACTACCATAGTCTCCCAGATCTTCCCACACTCTAGTCAAATTCTTATAACATCCATGAACTGCATTGCCCTGTCGATTGATTCTCGTTATGATACAGTCCTCAATGGAATAAGAAAGAATCCTACCATAACTACTACCTCCTAAAATGTTCTGCAGCACAAAATCATGCACCACTCTAGGTTTCTCTGACCACAGAACCACCTTGAATGCAGAAAAACAAGGCCACAGAAATCTGCAAGCCTGAGGGTGCACAAACACAATATAGGGGTCCACAACCAAATTACCATGGGCAAAAGGACCCTTACTTTTGTGAACAAAATGTGCCAGGACATACTCTATACTGATTACCAGCAACCTGTCATATTTCCTCACTCTTATTTACTTCACCATCTTTCTCTGCTCCGACTCTGCCCGACCAGAGAATCTCCTTGACAGGGCTTTCGAATGCCTTGAATCTGATTCCCCACAACATGATCTCTTGAACGAAACTTGAGATTACTGTAATACTGCACGAAAAGTTCTCCATTACAAACTTCTCGGACAGAGGCTTCCCATCCTTTGCAGTCTGCAAGATTTTGTTCAACAGTTTCAGCACATTCCTCAGCTAACTCGACCTTGATCCTCTGCAAAATTGCCCCTGCAGCTTCAGAATCCGAACCATTCATTCCCCCCTCCTTCCTCTTGCATTTGCCCTCTTTCATTACCCTCACTGAGACTCCTCCCCTGCTCCAAATCGACCAATGCCAATGAAAACTTCTGCCATTTCTCCCCATATCGATCTCCTTCTCCGCCTTCAATCTTCCCCTCCCCTTTCAAGTTCCCCGTCTTTAACAATTCAATATCCCGACCTTCACTGATTTCATTCAATCTCCTCTTCTTCAACAATTCCATACCCTGCAACCCATTGACTTCATTCCATTTTCTCTTTTCAACAATTCACAATACCAATCCCCGTTTTCTGCAAACTGCTGCCACAAATCAGGTGCCTGCTCTCTAACCAGCAATGCAGTGACAACCCCATAGCGAACACCATTTTGGGTCCCCTTTGTGTGAAAAATGAGAGCATTTCGGCGAACCACCTCAAAAAATTTCATCCTTTCAGAAATGTAGGCAGACCAGTTGGTGACATTTCCATTCATGCCTTGTTCAATTGCATCAAGAAATCCAGGGTTGCTCTGAAGGCCCTTTCATCGGCATCATATTTCATCAACCGTCTTTAACTGATAGTATACAAGTGGGCACATGCGACTAAGGAGCATGAATATTTGAAGGATAGTTCCAAGAGACTAATAAGTTATCACATTTTGTTTTTATATTTGCATTTCGAAGAATTTGTTGAAATCTGATGCTAATTTATACATCGTTAACAAAAATTTCAAATGGAAGGTAACAAGATGTAATGCATTTCACACGACAACTTATTTTGGAGTTGTTATTGAGAATGTTTCATCCAATTCTACAAATGTTTCCTATAAATTGATCTTTGTGGCTCTCTTTAGATGTGAAATGAAAAGAAAGTGTTAATATATAAAATGTAATAAAAGTACAACTCCAAACAATCATAATTTGATGCATTAGCTTAAAAATATTTTCTTAAATACACAGACTTCATGTTTTTGTAAAACTGGTTTTCCCAAAAGGAAATACACCCCATGAAGTGATGCCCAAGAGAAAAATCATGCATTGTAGACCTGAAAATTCAAGCTGAGAATTTGTGCTCAGTTATAAATTCCACTACTCCCAGACACCAGCGGTTCGGTCCCAAATTGGATCCTTTACTAGGATGCTATACTTTGAAAGAAGGAAGAATGACTGGAATTGTAGTTTTGTTGTGCTTCATGCCATTGTCCACAGGCGGATGATTCAGTCTCCAAATAAATGGAACAAACTTATAAAAGTATTAATATGGCATTCACTATAAGCGGGAGAGGTTGGATCCGAGAGGGAAGTAGGAGGTGGGTATTGGAACTTTCTTTCTCTTTGCGCCCTCCTCTTCCTTCCTCTCCTTCCCTTTACACGATTCCGTTGGCAGATAAGAAGAAGAATTCTGCCCCTTAAAGCAACCTGCAATCACTTTGAATGCACCCTGCATCGTCATGTTGATCAAATTCAAACTGATAAACGCGCTCTGCCGCAAAAACAGATTTCAAGGTTGCAATTGCTTATGCAGATTGGCATTGTAAAGAAATACATGTTATATTTATATTTAGAAAAGAGAAAAGGTTTGCTTGGAAGGCAAGTTTCCAGATTCAGTGTTATTATTCCAGTCAACAAAAATGCATTTGAGTCGCTTGAGAGAAATTCCATCGAAACTTCCAAACATACCTTCCCACTTCTTATTTAAAAAAATTGATATCATCCACATGCTATGTGGATGATTGTGACTCATTTTGAATTTCGTCAATAGAAGTTGGCTTTTCCAGTTTTGCGCGTTATGTTTCGCAAGAATTTTCTTCTCAACTTCTGTTTTGCACGTTTTGTTTCGCAACTATTTTATTCACTTCCTTCGTGGTTAAGTCTAAGAAGATTTTTAGTTTGAATAGTCTATTTTTTTCATAGTTCAATATATTTTTTATTTGAAAACTCTATTATTGTTTTATTATAAGAGGGAACCTTTGGACATGGTTAATGAGGACCAGGGGCATTTTCTCGTTTCCAAAACATTTACTTGATAAAATATAAGAATTTACCTTTTCTCAATAGGACATTTTAGAGGATAACAGAACATTTCAATGATTCTGGCTTTAAGCATCTTACATTAAATCTGTATCTCATGCCTTTGGTGTTGATCCCAAAAATAGGGAATGACTGGTGTTGTAAGTGATTTTATTAGGTCTGAGGATTGTGTTCCCTGGAATTGAATCACCACATGGGTCAGAGGGTTAAGTAGTTCACTTTTTATCGTGCTTTTTATGTATAAATGGTTTTAATTTAAACTTCTATAAGTTTCTTTAATTTTTTAAAAGTTTGAGGTTAATCAAACTTATCTAAAAATGATCGACGATTTAGAATAGTCTATGTATATTACTAGCAATTGTCCCAAAAGGTACAAAGAGAGGCCGATAGGATTATTAAATTAGAATTGTTGAATTTCTCTAAAAGACCCTCTTTGGGAACAAAACTCCAGTATGTTACATAAAAAATGTGTTCCACTCAAGGGATAAAACCCCTTTATCTCACAACAATGATTTTGACTAATAGCCATCAGATTGCAGATGTCTGTTTGACAGTGTGCTTGTCTCTCTGTATCATTTTTTTTTTTTTTTCAGGAAGCTCGTTGGTGTGATAAGAAGTAATGTTGCATAAGATTTCTAAACCTACAACAGGGAGACACACAACACAATTTTAAACTCAAGAAAACCCTCATCGTGAATAAAAACTCCAGTACATTACATAAAAAATGTGTTCCACTCAAGGGATGAAACCCCTTTGTGTTACAACAGTGATTTCCACCAATAGCCATCAAATTACAGAAGGCCAACATCTTCCATTTATGACCATAAAATAAAGATTTAAATTAAAAGATAAATTAATCAGCCAAATAAAAATCTATCAACATAAATATATTAATACATACTTTGTTTGGCAAAATTTAATGAAGCTCTTGCATTATGAGTTGATTATAGTAAAATCTACATCAGGTAGTATCCTTTGAATTTCAAATATATTCCATAAAAAGATATGTATACATGAGTAATAAATCACTGCAGATCCAATGTAGGCAGCTTTTACAAGAATAATGAACCCTATCTAGAATAAGAATATCCTAGTTAAGTAAGCTTCCTCCATTGGTGAACTAAAAAATGAAAACAAAACCAGAAAACCAATTTAGAATTCCCCACCTATTAAGTTCCTCCCTTGGTGGATAAAAATGGATAAAAATAAATAAGGCTTAAGCATTGGTTTAGTCTACATAATTTAACAAACAATCTTAAACCGGGACTAAACTTCACATAATTTAGCAAACAATCTTAAACCAGGACTAAACTTCACTGGCTAGCTGCTTGTTCTTGTTGGGCTCAAAGATGTACTTCAATAATGATTCTTTTATTGACCACAGCTTTGGAAATTCTGTCTTCAACTTGGTAACATCCAGTTCATTATTACTTCGTGAAGGAACTATGACTTTTGCCTGTTCTTCAAGAGTGAAGTATTTCCACTTGAAAGTGGGATTAATATATTCAAGAGTGAAGTATTTCCACTTGAAAGTGGGATTAATATATTCTCTGTACATCTGTAAAATCTCATTATGGCTCACAACACCTGGGTTTGTAAAGTTCCATATACCCGTGCAATTCCTTTTTTCCATCTCAATCGATATGGGAAGCAACTCATCAAGGACTGTCATGCTGTTTGGTATACTTGCCACTTTCTCATATTGAGTGATCTTTGTGATGAAATTGCAGAGGTTACTCAGGTCTGAGGAGATGGGCATTCGAATTCTAAGAGTACAAACATTTTGGTAGTTTTGTAGGAGCTCTTCCACCTGAATTCAAAAACAAAATGATTTCCTGAGCTATGTGGTATACCTCTACTTCATCTTAACTTAAGAGTCAGAAATGAACTCGTTCACAAACTTCCAACAAAGTAAAATTGATTCAGATTTATTCAAATTTGGCACGCGTTAAGGTGGTTTGGGTAAATTTGGCTCTGTCAAATTATTAGTAGTTTTGGTATCTCAAGCAAGGATGTCTTTAGACACAACCACTTAAAGACACAACCGCTTCTCTTGGTTTAGTGATCCTTACAACATAAACAATCTATAAGACCATAAACAATTCTTTTGATTAAACGATCATACCAGATGCCACTGCAATAAACATGGAATGAAGTTCAAGTGACTACTGAATAAACGCAATGCAATAATCATGGGATGGAGTTCAACTCACTATTGAGTGAATGCAATGCAATGAAACCAGACCTTAACACAAGAAACATTTTCATTTGAATATGGTAATTAAAGCAGACCCAACTCTTTCTGAATATGTAAAAAAGTGCTGGAAACAACATCTTTCCAGATTTATTGTGATTCTTACCATGGCCTTAGTCTTTGAATAGAAGGATTCAGTGAAGTTGGGTTTGTCTTCCTCCTTAAATCCAATATCATTGCCTTCAATATGAACATTGTCATACTAAAAAATACAACCACTTGCAAAATTCAGTAATAGACCATGCTCCTTGCAAACATCAGCCAAATTCAGAGTTGCTGCCACGTGGGTTTTTATAATCTCAGGCTTGTGAGGTTCACACCAATCCACATTAGTCCTACCTGCCACACCTGCAGCATTAAGAACATGAGTAGGCTTGATGTTCAGTATCTCCATTTGGATTTGGGTTCTATTCTCCAATCCCCTATTTCCATATTCATATGGTATACCTTGCTTCTTGCAGATCTGCCCAAGAAGCCCTCCAATCAAGGAAATTCGCCCATAGATCAAGAAATTCCAGGCAGGTTTCTGAATACAGCCTTTGTAGGGTTATAGCCTACAATTCTCCGGGATGACGTTTGGCAAGGGAGATGCCATGTCAACCAGATCACAGACTTCTGTATACATCTCAACTCCAGCCATTGCGACTATCCTTGGATGAGGCAAAGAGCCCCAGAGACATCACCCCACCAATCAGGGTGTCTAACGTACCAATCCACTGTTTTCTTCAATCCCTCTTCCCATTTAGTCCTTTCATACCACCCCAGATCCTTGAGGTTTTTATCACCCAAATAATATCTCTGATCACTGAAAGGCCCGTTATCTACAGATTTTATAAACTTCTCCGGATCCAACAAAAAAAGCTTACAGATATCCTTAGCCACATCAATGACCCTTCTCTCCTTCTGCGTACCAAATGTTATACACGTGACCAACTTCACCTTTATGTAGAACAACTTCAAAAGCCTCAGCCACATCGTCGCAGTACAAAAATCTCCTACCATTGGATCCATCACCATAAATGGGGAGTGACTTACCTTGCATTGCAAGAAGAATGAACTTGGTTATGAGTTTTTCAGGAAACTGATTCGGCCCATATACGTTGTTACCTCTTGTGGTGATCACAGGCAAGCCATAGGATCTTCCATAGGCCATGACCAGCATCTCTGCTCCTGCCTTGGTTGCAGAGTAAGGATTGGTGGGTAGAAGCTGACAGGCCTCATGATTACCCTCAATGGCATCCGTCTTTGTTTCACCATAAACTTCATCAGTGCTCACATGAATGAATCTTCTGATCAGTCCAGTCACCTTGCAGGCTTCAAGAAGGACATGAGTCCCATAGATGTTGTTCTTTGCAAACTCAAAGCTGTTCCCGATGGAATTGTCCACATGGGTATGGGCTGCAAAATGCATTACAGTATCAATTTGTTCTGTGATCAGCAGATAATTTACCAGGTCTGTACTCCCAATATCTCCCTTCACAAACTTGAATTTGGGAGAAGAGCTGAAGGGCAGAAGATTTTTCAAGTTTGAGCAATAGTCGAGTTTGTCCGGTGGAAGAGCTCCTACAAAACTACCAAAATGTTTGTACTCTTAGAATTCGAATGCCCATCTCCTGAATTTAAAAACAAAATGATTTCTGAGTACAAAATTTGATGGTCACTTTCTGCATTTTTCTATTTATATACAATTTTTTTCTATTTATATACAATGTTTGAACTCCTGTACAAAATTTCCCACAGAAGAGAAAGAAAAGATATTACAATCATATTGTAAAAGAAACAAAAGATATTACAATCTAATTGTAAGAGAAACGTATCTAGCTAACGTGAAATGATGATTCAAGCCCAACGTAGATTTGCCATGCAAACAGTTCTGCCATGCAAACATACACTTAAATCGCTACTGGACTTATGATATTGACAAATTCAAAGTAAAGTGGTATACAAGAGAATGTACCAAGCTAAACGACAAGTTACACATCTTCAGACCTGAAAAAGTACATAATGGTCTGGCAAATTAATAGCGATATCATAATTGCTTTTCCTTCCACATACATACAATTGCTCCAAAGGCATCGACAAGAAAATTTTCAGCTCTAGTGAGCACCAGTGGGTCACTAAAATTAGTGACCAGAAGAAAAGACACAATTGTATTAATCCAAAGAAAATACAAAATTGTTAATTAGATTTCTATTGTCAAACACAATTGTTCTCATAAGTAGTGTTTGTTATCACATCCGTTTACAATAGGTATTCAAGTTTCAATTTTATTAGATCAGTTAGAACTTGTTTTGGTTTACAATCAATGGCCAGACTTTGATTAATTTACATAAACATCGAACTATAGCAATTGTTCAAAAGTTTTAAACAAGTAATGAAACTAATGGGATTTCCAGCCAGTATGCTTACTACCACAAACAATATTTTGAACATTAACTGATTCCAGACTAAGCAAGGGAAAAATGGTCATCTGGATCCTCCAAGGCACTATTTCTGACTTCAAATTAAATGTATAGTCATGGTTCACTCCCTCAACATAGAACTTCTATATAATACCATTGTATAAGATGTTGGCAGTTGTTGTTCAAGGGTAGTTGTTGTTCAAGGGTAATAGAGGCCTCCAAATGTTAACATTGATGATGCAACCCAGGTTTGGATCTGCCCTTTTCAGCATACAGAGGAAGCCGACTATCCATCGACAACATATACCTCTTTACCATTAACTGGGTCTATATGGTTAAACTTGTGCGATGCCACTGGTATTGGAATAGATTTATGATAGACAAATACCTCATTTGACTCTGAACCAATAGCAACAGAAATTATGATAGGCAAATACCTCATTTGACTCTGAACCAATAGCAACAGAAAGCCCCACAAGGCTCCTTTCATATCTATGCCCAGAATATGTCAGAACAGGGTTGCAAAGTACACTTCTTGTGCTTGTTGTCGGGTTCCAAGGCTTGATTGTGCCATCAAGTTACCAACCAACTCTGAAGCACCCTTTTAACATTGGAGATTCAACGACCTCATATTACAAAAAATTTCTGGCAAATTTTGATAAAAACCAAAGTAAACAAAAAGCCATTCAAGGTGCTTCAACTACCGTATGGATTTGAAATCTTCCAAAAATTAACAAAAATTTATTACTCCCTCAACTGCAGAGGTGTCTCCCTCTTAAAGTTGGAGCCAAAGTAAGCATGCTTGTCCTCTTTGCCTTTTATACGTAATGTCCATTCCTCTAATTTTGCTGGCAATGTAAGATTGTATAAAGTATCTTTGCTTTGTGCACTAATGAAATATACGGTACATTTGTTTTAAAAAGAAAGAAACAAAGAAATAAGCACTTACCAAAGGCATTGCCGATTTGTGGCCCACCCCTAAAACCCACCACAATAGCAAGACAGAGAATCATGAGTACATAGTTAACCTTTGGAGAGTAAATCTGACCCTCGCTCTCTTGTGAGGTATGAACAATCTTAACTCGAGGGAAACACCCAAGAGCCATTGATTGTCATTGATTGTTTTATAATTGAGAAGGTTGCAGAAATCAATGCTTGACTGGCAACTATTGCTGCTAAAGTGGCAACGATAAACATTGGCCAATACACAGCATTTGGTATTGACTTGTAGAATGTATCACTTATATGTCCTGGAAATATGTCCTGGATTCTTGATCAGGTAAGCCGTCTGGCCAGCATATGTGAGAATTAAAGCTGGATAAACCATCAGAGAAAAGGCAATCTGCAGTAAGAAGCAGAAAGTTCTTATGATTCTAGTCCAAGAAACACCTATAGAGCTTAGAAGCAGAAATTTCTTATGATTCTAGTCAATGATACACCCATAGAACTCAGATGGAACAATTTTTTGATTGTGGAAATCATTTGAACCTGAATAGATCTCTTATTGAAGTGGCTCAAGTCAGCAAACATGGCCTCTGCACCTGATTTAAACAGATAAAAGGCCAGCTAAGGCAACGTCTCTCTTACTAACAAGTGATTAGAGGATATATACTGTGAGATATGAAATTAGTGTTTAACAACATAAGAAAAGATATTGCTTTGACTTAAAAAAGGTAAACAAATTCAAAGTTTTAAGGCACGCATTATAGAATATCTTGAAAAGCAATGGATTTAGTGGCTGGAGAGAACTTCAGTACTCACAAAGGCTGCAAATAAAAACAGGGAAACATAAATTACAAGTTAACCCTAAGCTAAAAAAATAAAAGAGAGCAGATATAATTGAATTTAAATAGAAATCGGTAAAGAAATATTTCAGCAAGAAGGGCGACAGCTGAGAATAAACACCAAGAGGTCATGTCACTGAAAGTGCATAGGTATAACCTGTGCAGATGCAGAGAGGCATGAGCAATTATAAACGAATTTAAATAGGATTCGGTAAAGAAATGTTTGAGCAAGAACGACGATAATTCTGAATATATGAGTGTGGCAGTGATAAGAAAAAATACATAGTAGTCGTATACTCCATATAGAAGAAAAGAATACAGCATTGGATGTTTATGTAAAGGATCAAAATATTAATACAACAAAGGTTGAAAATGACTTTTAGTTAAAGAAAAGTCTTGACATGTGCCTGTGGCTGTCGGGATTCACATGCAGCATGGCACTAAAACTCTATTTTTATCAGGCGAGAGTTGTGCTCATTCATGTCGTGTTCTATTCCTCTCACATTAGCCGTGAAATGAAATTACGATTCCCTTGTTGAAAGGGGCCAGTTAGTTGTCCAAATAGGACGAATAAATGAAATGCTAGAGCCGAAAGCTAGGAAACATAAAACTTTTTAAAAACCATGAAACCCTAGAGACAAACGATGTTTAAGCTAGGTAACGGTTATACCCGCTAGCTATTCAAGCTATGTAAATGCTATAGCTGAAGTCTATTGAAGCTATGGAGGAAAATGAAACCCTGGGGCAAATGAAATAGAAAGCTTAAAAAAAAAACTCTTTAAAGTCTAGATTTACCGGTGTAGGGCACAACTCGGCTACAAAGATGATGGCCGGGAGAATTGCATGCCAAGGTCCGCCAGATTAAACCCCAGAGTCGAAATCTCGGTAGGTGAAACCCTTCAGCCGAAGTGCTCACGAGTAGATAGAATTGCAAACGAAACCCTGGAGCAGTAGTCCGGACATGTGTCTGTACCTATGGAGATTCACATGCACCTGTATATATATTTCATGGCATACAACCTACATGTATCTGCAAAGGGTACAACTGGGCTGCAAAGATGGTGGGCAGTGGAATTGCAAGCCAAAGACAGCCAAATGAAACCCCAGAGTCAAAAGCTCCGGAGGTGAAACCGTTGAGCCGAAGCGGTCACAAGTATCTATTACAGATTCTGAGGATCGTTCCTAAATTTTAAAAACTATTACTCTGGTAAGTAGAGTAAAACCCTAACCAAAAACATGCACACTGCCCTGCTTATTCTGTGGCATTCACAGCATCATTTTCAACCTGAGAAAAACGGAAAATACTTTGATCGTTACCTGTAAACCGCCACGGAAAATGTTCGGCGAATCCTCGGCTTCGGGTCCACCATCAAGCCAGGAACCAGTCCTGCAGTATTGTTCTTCCTTAGTGTTCAATCTGCTGGTGGTTTTGGATCTCGCTGCAGCTCTTGCCCCAACTAATAATGGCCTTGCGTTCTGCTCTTGATAGAAGCTTGAGTAGTTTCAAGGACCTCTGTGTGCCTGGAACAGGCTCAATCCCTCATGCACATGAAAATCTTCCTGCAAAGACGATAGCATATAGTAAAAAACGCAAACGAAGTAGCAAATGGACATTTAGTTTTCGTGCCACCGAAAAGAATGCACCCTCAAATGGCGATGACAGGGAACAAGTCAGGAAGGCTATGAGGACATATGATGCCTTGCGGCGCAATCTGATGAATGAAGATGAATCCTGCAAGGAAACAGGTGGAGGAACAAGGCGTGCTCACTCATGGGCAGGGACCATGATGATGGATAGAGGGCATTGTATAAACAGAAGTAAAAGATATATAGGTTCAGTCGCAGGCGTTCATGTGGGTGATCACTTTTATTTCCGAATGGAACTCTGTGTTATAGGCTTACAGGCTGGTATAGATTACATTACTGCTAGAAACAATCAGTGGAATGAGCCTTGTGGCAATCAGTGTCATTGATCAAAAGCTTGAGAGATGGCGCTAAGCGCGAAACCAGCGGGCATGCATCCCGTAGGTTGAGAGATGGCGCTAACCGCGAAACCAGCGGGCATGCATCCCGTAAACTCCCAGCATTGTGCCATAAACACGGCGGACAGATGTCCTAGCATTGTGCGATAAACTCGGCGGACAGACGTCAGAGGATTGTAGACTTTGTTGAATGTGACGCCAAGTGTCAGGCTGGGAATGAAAGGGACGACGAAGGTCCCTTTCAAAAGAAAGGCCTATCGGCCTAATTATTTAGGTTTATGTTTTTGGGTGGTGATAATTTAAGAGCTTTATTGGGTATTAAAGAATGGGTTAAAGTATTATGGATTAATAAAAGGTCATAGTTTGTGAGGGGTTATTGAGAAAAAAATGAAGTAGATGATGTATTTAAAAAAGAAATAAGACAATTTAAATTGTAATTAGTGAAGATTTTTCATGGATCAAACAAGCCTTGTGAAAAAATTAGATTTTGTAAGTACATTGTTAGGAGATTCATGAATCAAATAGATTTAAGAGAATAGATGTGCAAGGTAGGGGAAAATCTATGGACCATATACCCACTTTTCATATTTTGTCATAAGGGGTGATGGCTTTTGTTGTTAAGAATGGTGATGGAGGTTGAAAGGACGAGGATAAGAAATCGATACTAAGGCAATGCTTTATTAACCCTTAAACAATGGATGGCTGGTTTTAAACGCTAGAGTGGAAAGATTTGTTGTCTATCTAGTATTGTTTAGTTTTCCTACATTACCATTGGAATTTTGGGGTGAAGCCATTTTGAAGCATACATGAAGAAGGTTGGGGATATTTATGAGTTTTAAGAAGGATTTATGTGAGTTAGCTTTAAAATTGACCAACATACTCAATTGAACTAGATTTACAATGAGGTCTTCTAGATTGTATAGTATTATAGGTGGGTAATCATATCTTTTTCTAAAATTCTAGATTAGGAGGATATTGTGTTCATTGTAATCTATTGCCATATCTTCCCCACTTCTATTGGTTGGTGCAAAGGGAATATACTATGAGAAAAATTCCCTCCAATGAGACGAGAGCATCTTTGAAGAACTCTATTGTTGGGGGGAAGGCTGTACCTCCCAACCCTATGTAAATCATCACTATTGTCACATTAAGAAGGAATCTCATTTTAGAAAAAGCCTGAAGTGAATAGTTTGTAAAAGGAAGCACATGGAATTTGTGAACATGGATAGCATCTATACATAATCAACTGGATTTTGTAATGACTATGTTATTAAATGTTTGTCTGTCAAGTAAGGTTATTATGCAAATGTTGCCACAATCCATGCCCACCACCAACAAAATCTTCATCCCTTCAAATATCATACTAATCTCAGAGACCACACTATTAGATGCGATTAATAACTTAGAAGATATTTGTTAGATGCACCCACGAGCCTTGGTTTTGTCCTAGGATGTGAATGTTGAGTCAATTTTCCATTAGCTTCCTTTCTATCCCATTAGTCTAAGTTGTAATTAAAATGTAGTCATGTATGCATGGCTGAATTTTAACGTTAGGGAGAAAAACAGGAACTTGTCAATTTTTCACCAATGTCCTAATGGTTTAATTAAAAAACCTAAAGGACATATAGGCCTAGCTAAGAAACCATACATGTGTCAAATTATTTTACCAACCCCATCATTAGTGGATATGTTTGGGAGGAATGATGATCAATGTTAGAGGACAACATGAGGATGGTTTCTTGAGATAAATAAAATATCTAGGGCTCTCTGTAAATGGTTGTAGGGAAAAAACATATTTGTGCTACCACATGCATAATAAGGGCAGAGATGGAATGTCAGTTAATCATACACACACTCCTAAAAGAATAAAAAGAGTAAAGTTGCCACTTAATTTTGAGACTAAATAAAGAAACCATAGGTTAAAGCATACTTAACTATTTAAGAAGAACGATGTAGAGTTTCTGTTTTTATATATGTCACCATTAATTATTACTTTTACCCTCATTACAAAAGTGGTGTTAATAATAGCGTCCTTATTTTGGAAGGTTAAATAAAAACCTTTTGTAACCATGGCTTCAACAATCTCTTAAGGTCGCCAATGGTGGATATGCTTGGGAGGAATGATGGTCAATGTTAGAGGACAACATGTGGATGGTTTCTAGATTAGTGTGAGATAAAGAAAATAGCTAAGGCTATATGTAAATGGTTGTAGTGAATGAACATATTTATGCTACTGCATGCATCATGAGGGATGGGATGGAATGTCAATTAAACATACACACACTCCTAAAAGAAGAAAAATAATTAAGTTGCCTCTCAATTTTGATACTAAAGAAAGAAACCATAGATTAAAGCATACGTATTTAACAAGAACCCTCTAGAGTTTGTGTCTGTATATATGTCACGTCATTAAATATTACTTTTACCCTAATTACAAAAGTGGTGTTAATAATAGCATCCTTCTTTTAGAAGGTTAAAATAAAAAAGATTTACAACCATGGCTTCAATAATGTCATAATGTCGCAAATAAAAACCTTAAAATAAATTCTCAAATAAAAAAGTAGCACTAATAGTATCAATCAATTATTTATTTTTAAGTTAGGGACCTAAGAACCAATAACAATGCAAACAATATCTTAAATTAAACCCCGAAACTTAAAATTTGTGGTCCAGTAATAATCCCTTTTTTCTGTTAACCTTTATTATTCAATATGTTTATGTTTTTTCAAACCAAAAATTTTAGAATTATTTTCCTTCTCTAAAAGTTTTTATGACTATGTTATAATATGGTTTTAATTTTCTTTCCATAAGTATTATTCAAAAATTATTCAAAAATCTCTTTTGAAGAGGAACAGTCACACTTTTTTTGAAGTGTGATACATAAGCTTATTTTTAATTAAGTTTTTATTATTGAATTTTTTTATGTATGTATATTATGTTGTATTAATTGATTTTTAAATATTTTTTTGTTTAGAGACATGCATTTTACAATTATTATGAGAGATATCAATAAAAAAAGTATTCTCAATTATAAATTGACATGTATCTGAAAGAATTAGATTTTGTAAGTACATTGTTACGATATCCATGAATCAAATAGATTTAAGAGAATGGGTGTGCAAGGTATGGGGAAAATCTATGGACCATATACCCACTTTTCATATTTTGTCATAAGGGTTGATGGCTTTTGTTGTTAAGAATGGTGATGGATCTTGAAAGGACGAGGAGAAGAAATCGATACTAAGGCAATGCTTTGTTAACCCTTAAATGATGGATGGTTGGTTTTAAATGCTAGAGTGGAAAGATTTGTAGTCCATCTAGTATTGTTTAGTTTTCCTACATTACCATTGGAATTTTGGGGTGAAGCCATTTTGAAGCATCCATGAAGAAAGTTGGGGATATTTATGAGTTTTAAGAAGGATTTATGTGAGTTAGCTTTAAAATTGGTAAACATACTCAATTTAACTACATTTACAATGAGGTCTTCTAGATTGTATAGTATTATAGGTGGGTAATCATGTATTTTTCTAAAATTCTAGATTATGAGGATATTTTGTTCATTGTAATCTATTGCCATATCTTACCCACTTCTAATGGTTGTCGCAAAGGGAATATACTATGAGAAAAATTCCCTCCAATGAGAGGAGAGCATATTTGAAGAACTCTATTGTTGGGGGGAAGGTTGCACCTCCCAACCCTATGTAAATCATCACTATTGTCACATTAGGAAGGAATCTTGTTTTAGAAAAAGCTAGAATTGAATAGTTTGTAAAAGGAAGCGCATGGAATTTGTGAACATGGATAGGATCCATACATAATCAAGTGGATTTTGTAATGACTATGTTATTAATTGTTTGTGTGTCAAGTAATGTTATTATGCAAATGTTGCCACAATCCATGCCCACCACCAACAAAATCCTCATCCCTTCAAATATCATACTAGTATCAGAGGCCACACTATTAGATGTGATTAATAACTTAGAAGATATTTTTTAGATGCACCCACGAGCCTTGGTTTTGTCCCAGGATGTGAATGTTGAGTCAATTTCCCATTAGCTTCCTTTCTATCCCATTAGTTTAAGTTGTAATTAAAATGTAGTCATATATGCATGGGTGAATTTTAACATTAGGGAGAAAAATGGGAACTTCAATTTTTCACCAACACCCTAATGGTCTAATTACAAAACCTAAAGGAGATATAGGCCTAGCTAAGAAACCATACATGTGTCAAATTATTTTACCAACCCTATCATTAGTGGATATGTTTGGGAGGAATGATGATCAATGTTAGAGGACAACATGAGGATGGTTTCTAGAGTAGTGTGAGATAAATAAAATATCTAGGGCTCTATGTAAATGGTTGTAGGGAAAAAACATATTTGTGCTACCACATGCATAATGAGGGCAGAGATGGAATGTCAGATAAGCATACACACACTCCTAAAAGAATAAAAATAGTAAAGTTGCCACTTAATTTTGAGACTAAATAAAGAAACCATAGGTTAAAGCATACTTAACTATTTAAGAAGAACCCTCTAGAGTTTCTATTTTTATATCTGTGACCACTAATTATTACTTTTACCCTTATTACAAAAGTGGTGTTAATAATAGCATCCTTCTTTTGGAAGGTTAAAATAAAAACCTTTTTGTAACCATGGCCTCAACAATCTCTTAAGGTCACTAATAAAAACCTTAAAATAAATTCCTAAATTAAAAAGACCAACCCTATCATTGGTGGATATGCTTGGGAGGAATGATGGTCAATGTTAGAGGACAACATGTGGTTGGTTTCTAGATTAGTGTGAGATAAAGAAAATAGCTAAGGCTATATGTAAATGGTTGTAGTGAATGAATATATTTATGCTACTGCATGCATCATGAAGGCTGGGATGGAATGTCAATTAAACAAACACACACTCCTAAAAGAAGAAAAATAGTTAATTTGCCTCTCAATTTTGAGACTAAATAAAGAAACCATAGGTTAAAGCATATGTATTTAACAAGAACCCTCCAGAGTTTGTGTCTTTATATATGTCACGCCATTAATTATTAATTTTACCCTAATTACAAAAGTGGTGTTAATAATAGCATCGTTCTATTAGAAAGTTAAAATAAAAAATATTTACAACCATAGCTTCAATAATCTCATAATGTCGCAAATAAAAATCTTAAAATAAATTCTCAAATCAAAAAATAGCACTAATAATAATGTCGCAAATAAAAATCTTAAAATAAATTCTCAAATCAAAAAGTAGCACTAATAATAATGTCGCAAATAAAAATCTTAAAATAAATTTTCAAATCAAAAAGTAGCACTAATAATATCAATCATTTTTTTGTTGAAGTTAAGAGCCTAAAAACCAATAACAATACAAAAAATATTTTAAATTCAACCCCAAAATTTAAAATTTATCATCCGAATAACAATCCATTTTTTGAGTTAACCTTTATTATTCCACATGTTTATATTTTTTGAGTTAACCTTTATTATTCCACATGTTATAATGTGGTTTTAATTTTTCTTTCCATAAGTATTATTCAAAATTATCTTTTGAAGAGGAATAGTCACACTTTTTTCTTGAAGTGTGATACATAAGCTTATTTTTAATTAAGTTTTTATTATTGAAATTTTCATGTATGTATATTATGTTGTATTAATTTATTTTTAAATATTTTTTTGTTTAGAGACATGTACTTTAAAATTTCTTATAAGAAATATCAATAAAAAAAAATTATGCTGAATTATAAATTGGCATGAATTGGCATGTATGTGTTTCAAAATATTTTTATAATGTTTATTTATATCTATTTTTTGAGTATGTACAAATTTTAATGAAATGATTATAAAGATAAATATAAAAACAAATCACTTTTATTTCATGTTTTTCTAACCTTTTTTGTAATAGGGGAAAGACAATAGTTGTATGATGCTCCAATCGTACATTTGTTTCTTCTTCATAATCATTTGATTCTAACTAGTTTTCCATCCCCTTGTAACCAAAGGAGAGGGATACGAGGTGTTATTTTTTAGGGCTTCAACAAGATACAAGGATTTGACAAACTCCAAGTGAGACTACACTTATGGTGCCACTTTTTATTCCTTTTTATTACTTGATTCTCACTTATATTCCTCTACTTCCTCTTCTTTTGCCTCTAAGAACTTTACATATTATTTATCTCCCTCTTTTAATACAACTTTTCTTCTTGGGCATTGGTCACTAGATCCTTAGGGGATGACTTTGGAGCATTTCTAGGTTAACATAATCATACTTATTCCTCTTTAACCTCTTTTTTGTATTTTGTGGATTTGTTGATTCCTTGAAGTTCCAAAGAGCTTCAAATTTGTTGCACTACTTAATGAAGGTGGACCGTCTTGTGATGACAATAGTCGAGATGGTCCCTTTTGATGAAAATTCCTCCACTTGTTTGGATTTGTGTTGAACATACGTTCCTTACTTGACTACAACTTTGAAAAAGATTGGCCTTCTAGGTTTTTAAAAGAGTTTTTTTGTCATTAGGGGAACTTTGAGTTCTAAATGAACCTTCTATGGAAAATAATAATTAAAATAATAAAATAAGACACATGAATTTTCAAAGAAAAAAAAGGAAATGACCTTTTTCTTTGTATTTTTGCCTTGTCTCCTTGTAGGTTCACTCAAAATTAAATAGTAGACACCCATTGGAAGTGGAATTAAATTCCACATCCAATGAGTACCCACTCTGCATACAGCAGAGTAGATTCACATTGAAAAAAATTGAAAATACATGAAAACGGTATCTCTCATTGGGTACTCGTTGGATGTGGAATTTAATTATGCAACCAACATGTTTCAGCTCTTAAAATTTGAGTGAACCACAAGTAGAATAGCCAAAATATTAGGTTTCTTCTTTTCCCTCCAAAATAGTTTCCCTTGGGGATGACATCGCCATTTTGAATCCTATTAGTTCTTTTAAAGTTAATTTTGTTAGTACATTTTTGTTTTGAGGCTCATTTTTAACCTCAAAATTCCCCTAATGGAGCATGAAAAACCATGTGCTTGAATGTGATCTAGGTATAATCTACCACTTGATGTTGACTCAACCCATTTAGGTTTATTTGTAAAGCTTCTAACAACCAATTATCCAAATCCAACTCCATTCATATTCTTGTACAAGAATATAGATTCCCTTTGAGTTTTTCTCTCTACATATAGTGACTATTTTTTTTCTCCAAATTCTTTTATGGAGCCATCATTATAGTAAATCAGTGGAAGGTGAGCTTATTTGATTCACACTGCAACTATTATAATCTCTTACACTACAACAAAACAGGCAATTTATGCCAGATTTTAGTGTATTTTTCTCTCCATTGGGATGAGCACCCTGGCGCTAAATCTGGCTCTATTGTACAATTTTTAAAGCGTCCTTTTTTGCGCCAAATTTTGCATCTTTTTTTACGCCAAATTTTGCATCATTTTTTGCAGCATATTTTGCACCAAGATTTGCACTTGGTTTTACAACAAGTTTTGCTTCTAGTTTTGTGCCATTTTTTGCATCTATTTTTGCATCATTTTTTGATTCCTGTTTTGTGCCATTCTTTGCTTCTATTTTTGTGTCGTAATTTGCATCGAGTTTTACACCATCTTTTGCATCTGATTTAGTGCTTTTTTTTAATCGAGTTTGTGCCATTTTTTGCATCTAGTCTTATGCCATTTTTTGCTTCTAATTTTGTACTTATTTTTACATCTATTTTTGCACCAATTTTTCTGCCTTTCTTTACACCATCTTTTGCATCTAATTTTGCACCATATGTTGAATCTGATTTAGTGCCAAATTTTTCATCCACTTTTTCGTTTCATTTGTCTCCCTTTTTTGCATCTTATTTTGCACCTAATTTTGCATCATTTGTTGCATCCAATTTAACATCATTTTTAACAACATTTCGTTTTTACCCTATGTTGGACCATGCGTTGCATCCACCTTTGAATCCCATTTTCTGTCTAATGTTACGATCAATTTTGAGCCATTTTTTTGTCTACTTTTGTATTTGTTTTTGCACCAAGTTTTGAATCAGTTTTTGCACCTCATTTTGCATCTAATGTTGCATCCAAATTTCAGCCATTTTTATGCCCATTTTCACACCATTTTTTATGTCCAATTTTGCATCCTTTTTGGTGTCTAATTTTGCATCCTTTTTGGCATCAAAATTTTCATTTTTTTATTTTTACTTTTTTTTTTGCCACATTTTGTGTCCACATTTGCATCTCATTTTGCACCTAGATTTCAGTTTGAATTTTCATCTAGTTATGCATCATTTTTGGCATCCTTAGTTTCACCCTTTTTAGTCCCATTTTGCTTCTTGTTTTGTGTCTTTTCTTACATCATTTATGGACCCAATTTTTCATCCTAATTTTACACCATTCTTTGCATTCTCATTTTGGTCTCCATTTTTGCATCCTTGTTTGCGCCCAATTTGGTATCTTTTTGTATGCCCTATTTTGTTCCCTTCTTTGTGTTTTGTTTTGCACCTTTTTTAATTCTACTTTAAATCCCTTTTTGTCTCATTGTTTGCATCTTGTTTTGATGGCTAGTTTAACATCCAATTCTACTCCCAATTTTGCATCGATGGTTACATCCAATTTTGTCTTCTTGTTTAGAGTTTTAATTTTACTTCCATTTTAGTAATTTTATTACATAGTGAAATATATTATAGTTTCTAAATATCATTTTGTTGTAGGATTTAATGCACAGTTAGATGAACATAAAACCCTCTCGGTTTATCCCAGAAACCTAAGATAGACTGATTAAGAGAAAGGTTGTTCTAAGGCTCAGGATTCTTAGTAGATTAAGATGTAGAGTATCGATTAAAAAAAGAAGAATGAATTCATGCGAGTCCTCGCATGCATGTCTTGTTGGAGTTTTTAGTGTAGCTGGGAAGCGCTCCTAGATAGCTCCAAATCTTGGTCCTACACACAAGAGAGAGAACAAAGAAAACTTCACAACATAATATCTTGATAATTGAAACTATTATAAACATATAAATATTTTTTTTTTTTTTTTTTTTCTGGGCAAAGGCTAAACTATTTATATTAAAAGAAAGAAAAATATGTACAAGAGGTCAAAACCTCTGAGAGCGTAAGAATAGCTCTCTGACAAGAGATCCATACCATAACTGGTAATAACAGTTCTTGACACATTACCGGAACTCAAGACACATTGACAGTCTACTGTAATGGACAATACAGCCTGTAAATAACTAAAACTTAAACTTATGCTGACAAGACAAAATACATGCTGACTAGACAAACCAGAAGTTGACAAGATGAAACCAGGATTCCTGGAGGGAGAGAGAAGCTGGTGAGAGGACACGCGTCCAACTTCCGAATAGATGGCGCCGGCAGAGTGAAGGTGGCGGAGAACATACGTCCAAGGACCAGTAGCAGGCTGAGCGTAGGTGGCGAGCAGAACGCGAAGAGAGTAGGTGCCAAAACTTCCGCAACCAAAACCAGGGCCGAACAGACCTCCGAAGGTCATCGAACCAGAAACAAAATGCCAAAAAACACAGGAGATTCTCCTTACTCCTTTCCAGTTCCAGCAGCCACCTTGTCTTCGTTTTCCTTCTGCTTGGCAGCTTGCTGCTCGGCTTCCCATTCCGCTTCCTCTCTCTCAGGATCTGGCACAAATTCAATTTCCATGCCGCAAGGAATATCCTCCAGACGCAGAAATCCTGGAGGGAGAATGGGATACAGCCTTCCACCAAAGAAACGCTCAGGCTTCTTTTCTTCCTCAGGTATCTTCTTTTCCGTAGAACTGGTGATTTCCATATCAATTAGGCTGCAAATTTCCCTTAGGGCTTCATTATGTTCCTTGGACTGAATGCCAGTGCTATCTTCTTCTGGCTGGCTCTGAGAGGAGGGTTGGTAGGAGCTATCCTCCTGGCTGCCAACCTGAGGGGTTTTGTTGGAGCTTAGCTCCTGCTCCTCAGAAATACCCTTACCCTTACCCTCTGCACTATCTTCCTCCGTGAAGACCACCGTAATTAAAGTTGAAACAATAGGTCTATTGGTGCGACGGATGTAACGAAAGGTCACCATCTGCATCGAATTATCCGTGTCTGAGTCAGAATCAGCATAGCCCGGGGAGCTGGGCGAAGCGACAGCCAGCGGGGATACCCTTCGAGGGCCATGAACGCCCCTGCCTCCATGTTTCCTGCCCCGACGCGGTGATGCATGACCCCTAATTGGCATTTTGAGCCGGCTAAAATGAAACAGAGTGTTCTGGATTCGGCTACCAGAGAGGAACTGAGACAGAGGGGGCCAGATTTTACTCTGAGCCTTGCCTCTAAAGCGAATCTGTTTCACCCTGACACTCCTTTTCTCAACCCATAAATCCACATTCTCTTGCAGAGCGAAGCCGAGGTTCTTTGCCTGTTCAGACAGGCTCATCCACCTTAAATCCATGTTCCTAAGCATTCTGGCGGCGTCTACCTTAATGTCTTGGTAGCTCAGGCTGTAAGAATGGCAATGAATGCCATTGAAGATGCATTTAATGGGCTTCATTAAACGCCAGTCCTTCCATCCCGAGGGCGCCGCATGACGGTCACGTGGCGAGCATCATGCAGCGTGTCACCCGCATCCGGGTTATAAACATATAAATATTACTGAATAAATAAATATAAATGAAAATCCCATACATTCATTAGTTAAATAGGATAAGTAAAGAATGAATAGTAGCATATGGAAGGAATAACAACTAATCTATATTAATAAAGGAGTTCGAGGAAAGTTACAACCATGAGATGCAGTTGCAACAACACCTCCCCCAACTTCTAGCTCCAAAACTCTCCCTCTCAAGATAGATCTCAATAGCATGACAATACATGAATTCCCATCATTTCCTCAATGGCCAAGCCTCCAATATATAGGAAAGTGAAGGCTATGAAGATTTCCCAAATTCCTCATTTATTCAATTTTGGCAAAAGCTTTTGGGTGAATAATGTTTCCTCATATAAAAAGGGCATTTTCCACTTTTTAGATGCTTTTGTGCTTAGGAAAAAGCTTCCCCATGCTTTATGGCTCTTTCCCACTTTTGTGTGCTTTTATATTTTAGGAAAAATATAAAGACGAGGATAAATAAATCACATTCCGCCATATGAGTTTCCGAAAGTGAACAAGAGTGTCAAATTCTAGTTAACTCGAGCTTTTTGAGGAATTTTCATTTTAAAATGTTAACATTGAATTTCCATGTCATAATGTGTAAGCCAATCAAAATCCTTTAAAATTTAAAAGACATACAG
>APFE030933332.1:10918-96226 GCA_000404065.3 Pinus taeda
CCACATCTCGGCTATACACAACCTTCCTTATTACTAGGTTCCAAAAAGCTTATAACCCTTTAAACCATCCTTATACCCAATAAAGATGCACTTTTAAGATTTACTATCCAACTTGGTTCTTTTCTCCTTTGGAACATGTACATATGCAACACATCCAAATACCCTCAGATGTGAAAGAGAGGGTTTCTTACTAGTTCGTACCTCTTGTGGAGTCTTATGCTCCAACACTGATGAAGGTGATCTGTTGACCAGGTAACACGCTGTCTCCACTACCTCTGCCCAGAATTCCTGTCCTAACCCGACACCACTGAGCATGATTCTTTCCCTTTCCATCAACATCTTGTTCATTCTTTCTACAACTACATTTTGCTGAGGTGTATATGGAGTCGTCTTCTGTCGTGCTATACCACACTTCTTACAAAATTCTTCAAATTTCTTACTGCAAAAATATCCACCGTTATCTGTCCTCAACACCTTTATCTTCTTCTCTATCTGGTTTTCCACCAGAGCCTTAAATTCTTTAAACCTGTCAAAGATTTTAGATTTATTCATAAGGAAACATATCCATGTATTCCTTGAGAGGTCGTCTACAAATGATACATAGTACACATACTTACCCAGTGATGGAACCTTCATAGGTCCAAGCACATCATTGTGCACAAGATCTAATATCTGCTTTTCCCTCTTACCACCAGAGGGGAAACTCACTCGATTCTACTTTCGATATACACAATTTTCACAGAAATCAAAATCTAGAGAGCTATTACTCATACCTTCTACCATACCTTTACCGTGATGTATTCGAAGGCCCTTCTCTCCAATATGTCCAAGCCTTTGATGCCATAGCATGGTCTTCTCTCCAAAGACCACTAGATTTTCTGCTCCACTTTTAGGAACCAAAGAACTATTGCACCCATCAACAACAATGTTACCTTGCATCTTGTACAAAATTTCAATCCAAACTCCTTGCATCAATAACAGTGCTTCCCGAACCATTTTGCAGGTATCCTTATGGAACACTGTTTTTACACTTGCATCTTCCAGCTTGCTTACGAAAATTAAATTTTGGGCCAACGTAGGAATATGTAGAACACCTGGAAGTGTTCTAGCCCTTCCACCTTGCAACTTCAACTTTACTTTTCCGCGACCAACGATTCTAGCCTTCCTATCATCCCCCAAGAAGACATTGGGACTATCATATTTCTCATACTTAGAAAACCACTCCCTATGGGGAGTGAAGTGAAAGGATGCACCTGAGTCAATCAACCATGCCTCATGATCTACATGTGTACTTGAAGAAGCCAAGTACACATCCCCACCTTCATTTGAGTTGGTTTTCGCCTCTGCAGAAGGAGCATCATCAGATGCCTTTCCTTTTTCAGGAGCTTTAGATTTATAGTCCCTTTTGTAGTGCCCTTCCTTTCTGCATTTCCAGCACACCACCTTTACAAGTTTTCCTGGAGATTTAGATCTACCTTTAGATTTAGATCTCCCACTTGATGAATTATTTTTGTTTCTGTTCTGGGATCGTCTTCGTATAAACAAGGCATCACCATTCTGGCTCTCCATATTTTTCCATCTCATCTCCTCTGTAAGCAAGGATGAGACTATTTCATCAAACTACAAGGTAGTTGCCTTGCTACCTATTGCAATAACTAGACTATCCCACGAATCTGGAAGAGAACACAACAAACTACTGATGCACTTATCTTCATTTGAAATTTTAATATCAACAGATAATAATTGACTTACCACAGTATTAAATGTGTTCAGATGTTCTGTCACCGAGTATCCATCTTTCATCCTCAGGTTATACAACGTTTTCCATAGGAACAGTTTATTCACCAGAGACTTAGATTGGTACAAAGTCCCTAACTTGTCCCACAAAGCCTTCGTCGTAGCTTCCCCTAATACACTCAACAATACTGAATCTGAGACACACAATCATATTGTGCTCTTTGTCTTCCGATCCAACTTCTTTCATTCTTCATCACGCACTCCCATTGGTTTAGTACCCAGATCTACCGCGATCCACTGATCTTTATCCACCAACAGATCCTCCATCTTGAGTTTCCATAACTCAAAACTCCGACCATTAAATTTCTCAATCTCTATATTTCCACTTCTCGCCATCTTCTTTCACCACTAGAATCTATCCCGCAAATATCCAACTTAACAGGGTCTACCATAGGCCCGATCGAAATCCCTCAGCAACAAAGGCGTCCTCTTGAAGCCAAAAAAGCTCTGATACCAAATGTAGGTTTTAACCCCTTATAGAAATTACTTGCATACGAATTCTAAAACAAAGAAAATAAACAATGCGAGAGCATAACACATAAAACACATATACACAGAGATTTTCCCTTGGATCCCAAAACCAAGACTACCAGATTGATTTTTCATTTTTATTCCTTTCAATGTTACAATACATGTTTATACATGTCGAAGCATCCAATACAATGGACCAAAAACCATCGTGTCCAAAACCATGGACTGAAAACCATCGCGTCCAAAACCATGTGTGAAAATTATGCACAAAACCATAGGTAGGTCTGCCTAACCTAACATAGGGTCCAAAAACAAAATTTTTTTGGGCACTGCCCCAGTCCCCATAGAGTGGGGTAACTTACAACCCTCAAACCCCCTTTGACTCCCCGTCGCTACGCAATTGTCGCAACAATGGGGGGGATCTGCCCCCCTTCTAACCCCCCCATTAACTACTTGGGCTAGTCATGGAAAGAATATAACACAACCCAACACAAATGAATCAATGAACTCTTTATAACTAAAAACAATGGAATATCTTTGGATTAATGGTGTCGAAAAGATGGCAGATCTTGGATAGCCCTTAGTGTCTAACTTTTGGATGCTGACTAGAAACGTATTTGATTGAAAATATAGGAACATGTGAAACAATAATGATGAGTATTTGAATACTCTCTCATTTGGAAATCTGATAAATTGTTCATGGATTCTGTCTGCCAAGAACTGAGCAAAGTTGTAAACTATAGCTAGAGGCTTTCCTGGGCAAAAAATAGAAAGGAAATCAAGTATAACCTCATCCACATTCTCATCAGTGGTGTATCCTAAAATACAAGAGAGCGTGGTTATAATTTGTCTGGTTCTCTAAGAGAAAATGGTGGCAACATATGGAGGACTATTTGTAGGAGTATGAGACTCTTCTATGATAAAGGTCCAAAATATTTGAGCTTTCTTGAGAAGGTCTAGGTTTGTGAGAGTTCAAGTAAATCTTCAAGGGGCTCTTATTTGGGCTTAGCTGGATCTGCAACATTTGATTTATTGACTCTACAGTAATGGTGAGTAAAATTTGTTGGTCAGGGGAGACTATGGCTCTTTGACTTGAAATATGGAAGGCTTGGAAAAAGTGGATGATTTCTGGGAATAAGTGTACTTGTGGGAACAAGTATTTGGGAAAATTTGATTCCCATAGGTGAATGTCATCATTCTGGTTCAAGAATTTATCTTTACTCCAGCAGTGGAGTTTCAGTAGGTGGCTAGGGGAAACAATTTCCTTAATTTAAAAATATTTGTTAGCTAATGGGAGGTGGTCAATATCTAGGTGAGGGGTTTTCAGGGGTCTTACATCGAGAGTGCTTTGGGAAGCCATAATGTGGTTTATTCAACTAAATTATTTTTTCTCTGGCCTTAGGAGCAAGGTTAAAAGCTCTAGAACAGTGGGGAGGGTAATTACAATTTCTAGAAAAGGGGTTAGGATGCACAGTAAGTTTTTCTTCAGTTTAGCAAGGTTTTTTAATTAATTTAATTAATTAACCTTTTAATAATTACTATGCATAGCTCAAATTTACAGGGCCGTTCTAGTTCTTTCAAAAATACCTAAAAAATGACGATTTGTTGCACAGACAGGGTTCTATGGTGGCAGTAGAGGTTTCTGAGGCTTCAATTATGTATTTGTTGCTTAAATTTGGTGTCTGGAGCGTCTTTTGGTTGCAAAAGGTGGTTAAAATGGTTGCGTAGAGGTTCTTGCAGTGAAAATAAGTGAAAAGAGTAAAAGGGGGCTTTTTCGGCCTTTTAACCAACAATGGTTACATTTTGGCGCGAGAATTGGCAAATGAATAGTGGGTAGTTTTCTTTTATGCGGGGGGGGGGGGGCGGTGGTGGTTTTATGCCATATTGCACTGATTTTGGGTGGAGGGCGGTATCTTTCATGAGCACGTGATATAACCTGGTGCTGCCACATAGCAAAACAGTGCTTGGCTAAAACCGTGAATCTCGCGTGCTTTTTGACCTTTAACTTTTAGATGATGAAACTGCACAATATTGATATGTACCATTGGATCTGGAGGTGGGAGATCAGAGGGCTATCACACGGAAAAGTTGCATGGATAGAGTTGGGATGTGGTTGGTGGGGCCCAAGGTTTAATTACAATGAAATGTGATTAACTGAAAAGTAATCACAAGATTTTGATATAAGTAATGGGTTAATAAAAGGTGAGGAGCATGGGGTTATATGGCAGAGATTTTAAATATACACCAAAGTTTGGTGAGTTAAAAGGGTGTCGGGGAATTATAATGTGTGGGACTTGAAATACCTAAAGCGGGGGTATAGTTTTTAGGAAATAACTTAGGATAAAGGGGTTTAGTGGGTTTTTAATGGGAAAAATGGAAATTAATAAGGGGGGAATGTATTATTTGTGAAGGGAATGGGTTTCACACTAGGGAAAGGGGTTTTGGGAAGGGGGAATGATTTTTTAAAGGGTAATGTCTAGGGAAATGTGTGAAACAAACGGAAAAAAGATCAAAATGAAGGGAAAGGGTTTTTATAAGGGAAAATGAAGAGAGAAGGGGCGCTTTGGAGCCAAGAAGGGGACAACACTAGGGGATGAAAAGTAATGAAGGGATAATGAGTGGAAATTAATAGATAAGCTTTAGTGAATGTCCTTTCTCTTTAACAATTCCTCATGCACATGAAACATAGGATTAAGCATGATGAAAGTGCTTTTGACTTAGCAACCTTATGCACTTGAAAAACTTCTTCTACCTACCTTTTATTTACCCTAGCATTTTCTCTTCATTCGTTGGGTGCATTGAGCTTTCTGACCCTTCATTTATTTTCTTTGTTAAACAAACTATCTAATTCTAGCCTTATAACTTCCAATGGCTTAGATTTGCTCATTATTATTCTCTACCTAACTACTGATTTGCCAAGATTAAATAGTTTGGCTAGATCTTTATTCTCTATCTATCAACATGAAATTTAAAGCATCAACGAATCAAGTTTAAACTACTTTGACCATCATGGATTGTGGAATTTTTGACAAGCTGTACACAATATTATTTTGCAAAGTAAAAAGTAGTGGCATTTGATTTTGCACACTTTCATAATCTATTCTTATCTCTTTTTGTGGGGTTCACATTTTATACTTTTTTTATATTTTTCTTTCTTTTATTCCTTTGATTATTCTTTTAGACTTACCCTCTTTAATTTTTTTATTTTTAATATGGGAAAAAATTTTGCAGAAAGAAAAAGAATGTACAATATTACAAGACTAGCCATAGCCAATTCAAAATTATGAATCCTATTATTATAGGAACCTAACAGATTCAAATGGGGATCATATGTTCAATGATCCAAAATTATTCGAAACCTATGTTGAGAAAATTCCCATTAGGATGAAAAGGAAATCTCTCTTTTATGAGCTCCCATATTGGGCGCATCTTAAGATTGCCCACTTACTAGATATGATGCATATATTTAAAAATGTTTCATATTATTTATGGAGGCACATATCATCAAAATAAAATGACACATTGTCTATTAGGAGAGATCTTATTTCTTCAAAAGCTAAAAAAAAACGTTGGTCAAGACAAAAAGGTAGAGGAGAAGCTAGTCCCTCTTGGTATTTCAAAGAAGGTGATGTCCCATGGATTTTAAAGAAAGATGATATTTCTATGGGAAAGAAAGTTATAATGAGTGTGAGGGTGCCTTCTTTATAAGGGTATTCACTACAATGCTTCTTTGTTGTGGAAGACGATTTTTCAGGGTTGAAATCGCATGACCATTTGAACCTTCTAAGAGTATTTATGTCAACAACATGATTTTATTATTTATTATTATTTTGATATCATGGGATAAAATATAATTAATTTTTGTATGTGTTTACTTTAAGGTGTAATTATCCTTTGCTCCTGTATGGGTGTGTGAACCATAACTTTCCCCAAGATCTACAATGTGATATATCTAAAGTATCTTCATTTATACTTTGGAACACATCAAAGGAGATTCACATGGGTAGCATTCCATGATGACATCAAGAAATAGCTAAGATTGTTTGCATGTTTGAGAAGGAAATGCCAACAAGTTTGATGGAATTGCAGGTTCATCTTCTAATTCACATAGTAGATGAGGATGAAGAAAAAAGAGAAGGAGAGCTTCTCGAAATGAATGGAAAAAGGCACATGATAAAGAGTAAGTGGCTTATCTTTTTTACAAATTTTTACATAGTAACTATTCACACTAAACTTGATAATGTATATTTTGATCTCATATGTACTATATAAGTCGGCTTGGTTTCATCAATGAATTTAGAAGTTGAAACCATCAACAAATTCATTCTTTACAATTCGGAAGCAACACATTTGTGGGTCGCATTGTATGGAAAAAAGAGGAGAAAATGGGGCGGTGACAAGAAATAATTCAGACAGTTGAATGGTAGAAGCATGCCTTATGTTAATCGTTTAACAAAAAATATGCCAATGATATGCCCCAACAGTTGGGCTATTGACCAAGTCAGAGAGAAATATTGTGCATTTTTTCATTCCTTGCATGCTGAAAAGGATGCGCTAAAGATAAGGATTGGGTACAACAACTCGGTAATAATCTATTTCTTACTTTTTTATCTTCATAATACACCTTTGATTGTAACATATATATTTTATATTTTAATTATGTTTGGGTTATTACACACATGACGTTGTGATTTTTTCACTTTTATATAGGTGCATTTGTTCCCATCTATGTGGGCATATGGACATCATCTTGGCACAAAGGATGTCAAAGATGGATGCATGACACAAGACTATGGAGTGGAAGTCAAATTCAACCAATCTAGTCATGCTAGCTACCACAATCAATACTTAATACATGGGACACTAGGTTACATTGGAAAGATACAAGAGATCAATAAAGTAGACTTCTCTTTGTTCCAATGTGTTTTTTTTAGTTGCAAGTGGTGGGACACCTTTGATTAGAATAATGTATAGGAAGATCACAATAGTGGGTTGATATCTATCAACTCTAGCAAAACATGGCATAAATCTAGGGAGCTTTATGTTTTCACCAAAACATTGCAATAAGGTGATTTTTTACCGAGATATGTTGGATAAAGTTTGGTGGTTCATATTAAGACACAACCCTAGATCAAAACATATTTTTGAGAACACCATTGTTATCATGCCAAGTGAGGAGGTTAGTCAGGGTGGTGGCAATGGAGAGTGATATGTACTTGTTATTTCATCATTTACACTATTGTTGTATGCTTTTGTCATCATTATTTCACTAATTATATTATATTTTTGCTCATCTTTTTGACATTTTATAATGTAATTGGTTAGATTCACAAACATTTTTAAATGTTTTTTTCTAGTGGAAACATTTTTATAGTACTTAAAACTAAGCATTTCCAATTATGTAATTTATAATTTAAAAATTAAAATTTTAGCATATTTGTTTAATTTTGAGTTTGTGGTAACATTAGTTTGGATTTTGTGATAATTTAGTTTTCAACTTAGCTTCTTGTTAGTTTACATACTTTTATCATTGGTTTTGGAAATATTTAAATTATGCCCCCAATCTTGACTAAAACCACAATTAATGAAGTAATTTAAATTTTGACAACAAACATCGTAAGAAATAGTGACAAAAACAACAAATATAGGAAGATTTGCATCCAAATTTTTTTAGGGCCAATAGAATGCTTATGATTGGAAATCATAACTTTTTTATAACAATTTTTTTTAGGGTAGAAGAGTCTACTAAAAAAGAGTAAATAATACAATAGAAAATAACATTTATTCATATGAAATTGTTTTTTGAAAAGGAATTTAGAGGTCCACGGGGTCTTTGATAGAATGTGATCGGGTGCTTTGTTAAGGAACGCCTTGTTGTGAAGTCATCGATTCAATTCCTCGCCCGATTAGGGTTATATATTGGACATGATGAAGATGTAGTCCCACCAAGAATACAAAAGAAAAAAAAAGAAAGGAATTTAGATAGAATGAATATATATGAACTATCTATATAATATAAAAAAAATTGTGGTAATTTTATAATTATAGTTTCAAGTTTCAACCATATTAAACTTTTATTTAGAGTAAGTCTTTTTGCATGTAATTTCATATATAAAATTTTGATATAAGTTCACTGATATATAATCTATAATAAATATATATAATTTCATGAAAATAAACATCATGATGATAACCATCTAAGCAACATAAACATAATCTAAAACACACATTCAAATTCACTAACATCATCTAATTATATACACCTCCAACACATATAAATGTCATTAGCTAGTACACAAATCTAATAATTTAATAGGACATCATCATCATGATCACATCTAACAATATCCCATGCTAATTATATTGTTTTTTATTCGTCTTGTTGGCATTTTATGTAATTGATAAGATATTAAATTTGAATTTAAATTGGTAAGAGTTGTTATAAATATTAAATTTAAATTACTTGAAACTTTGATAACTTTAGGCATAAATTATTTTTTATTAAAATATAATTTTTTAAGTTATTATAGATCTGAGGCTTCTGCGATTTGTGTTGTGTGAAGTAGTTTCCAGATCCATCTCATTGATATTGGTTAATGTATCGACATTTCGAAACATCTTATGTGGTTCATCTTCAGGAATAATTAAAGATGTGAAAGTTTGATCACATGAAAGCGATATGTATATATAAATAAATGAATACCTAAAGTAAGAGGAGGAAGAATGGTAAGGAGCCAATATGATTAAAATCCTAATAAATAATTAAAAAAACTTAAGATTAATTTTAATATTAATGAAATGTAATGTGATATTAAGTGAAATGTAAAGCGTTAGATGTAAGCAATATTAAAATTGGGGTTTTTTTACTAAAACTTAATGTATTAAGTAAAGTTTTTAAATGTTAATATATAATATGAAATATGATGTATTAATGAAGTTAATATAAGGTTAATGAAATGTAATAATAAAGGGTTAATAATAATTGTTAATGTAGAGAATAGGTAAAGTGTGTTAATTAATATATAGGATAATAATGATTAAGTTAGTGAGGGAAATAAAGTTGAATGGAGGAAATCATAATAAAGTGTTGGGTGCAACCTAACGTGGCCAGATTTAGGGCAAGGAAGCCGAATTTTGGGGATAAGATGCACAATACAAAGTGCGAAGTGGACCATGTAGCAGAGCAGCGAAGCGCACAAGGACTGCATAGTAAGGGGGCTTTGTGGAAAATCCCCTTCCTTTTTGTAAAAACATATAATATTGTATACGTTGAAGAGTTTTGGTCCATAGTCCCTTATATTTTCGAAAGAATGGTATGTAGTCCATGGTATTGTAGCGATGTAATTCCTTGATGTAATAGTATATAGGGATGAATAATAAAGAAGGAAGGGAATGATGATTAGAACCAATCTGTGTTTGTGGTTTGATTCTTTGTGATTGGGTTTTGTGGCGAACGGAAGGCTCCATAGCTGAGTGCGAAGAGGCCTAAATCTGTAGCTAAGAGCATAGGTAGAGAATAGTTTGTTGTAAAAATTATATATTATAAGAAATAGTTCTTGTGGACATAGTCCCAAATTGGGATGAACCACGATAAAATTTGTGCCTACATGTGCTTATTTTCTTATTATCTACACTTTGTTTCAGTACTATGAAGTTTATGAATGTTTATGGTATGTTTAAGTAATAATTGTAATTATGTGAAGAAATGTATAAGTGCGAAGTATTTCATGAATGCAACGTAAAAGATAAGTGTTAAAACATAAGAAAATACATGGGTTCCACAACGCAGTATCCCTCCGGCTACAAAAACCAGGTTCTACAACCTCCCATAATCACTTCAGGTGAGACTACGATCTGCTTGCAGGTCATTGCGGAGAGAGGTACTGGTTGAGGGTTTTATTGGTGCACATTACACTTTGAACATGAATATATACCACCTAAGCCACCAAGTGGTTTAATTGCTAGGACGAGGATATGTTTTGGCATCCGTCGAAGAAAGAAATCCAAGAGTGGTTAGAAAAAAAGGAATAATAATTTGCAGAGAAAGAAAATAGAAACCCTCATCTAATAATTGAAAGGTTGTTGGAGAAGTATATGTTTGAAGATCATTATGAAATATTCTTTGGCTCATTTTACGTTGAGCTATACGAGTGGGTATTAAGATTGACAGAAAGGAAATACTATTTTAAGGGAGACAAACCTAAAAAATGGAATCTTGAATTAATACAACGACTCAAGAACACCAACAACACGATCTCAAGAGCTATTGATTTATGGATTGATGGCATTTTGGGATGATCCATTACTGAGTTCACGATAGAATCGATTGTGTCCTACAATGAAGAAGAACGAATATTTTTCAAGGGACCACGAGGTAAGCTCTTAAGACATTTGAATCTCTAGATTAAGATGCTATCGTGTGAAAAAGGAATTTTATGAATGCAGTCAGATTATTAGTTACTTATGTTTAGAAGATCTGAAGAAATGACTAGAATAATGCGTAGTGGAAAAAGGCATAGAATAGACAGCAGAAAGAGATCTCTTGGCCAAGATCCAAATAACGTTATATAAGATGACTATAGTCCTCTATTAAGTGAGTCTGAAAGTGAAGGAAGCTGTCTTGTAAGCCCTCAAGTAACCCCACATTATTCACCCTTCCAGCTTGAAAGTTTTCCAAGTTAGAATCAAGTAGTAATCAGGGTGTCTTTGGTTTTCCACATCCTCCTACTCCCCTACCCCTGCTATCCTCCATCCCCTTCCCCTTATGAATACCCCTTCCCCTCCAAGTAGAACTATACCTAGTGATATCAAGCTTCCTATCTTTAAAGGAACTAGATCAGAGGATCCAAAGCATTTTTGGTTCTTATGCAAAGCAGTATTGATAACGAATCAGGTCCATGATGAGAACATAAGGAAAGAACAATTTGTTACAACATTTTGGGATAGAGAATTGACATGGTACATGAAGTATTCGAGAAACTAGAATATATCATTTGTAAACATTAAAACAAAATTGATAAAATAATTTAAGAAGCCAAAGTTTGAGTTGCAGTGTATTACAGAACTAAAAGATATCAAACAAATTCATACTAAGTCTATCTGGGAATTTGATCAGAGATTCAAGATCTTATTGGATCAGGTGAGCTTCGAAATACCTCCATAGCAGCATAAGGAATGGTTTATAGTTGCACTACTTACAGATATAAAATTGCCTTTGTCAGAACAGAAGATAGAGACTCGCGCCAAAGATTTAGAACTTGTGATGAAGTTAGAAGCTTCGCCCATATGGGATACCAATGCGGGTATGCAACAGATCCAGAGTCAATTTGAAAATTTGACTTTGTAGATACATGATATGAAGAAAAGTAAGGAAGTCTAAGAGGAGGTATGGTGTACAAAGTGTAAAGGAGAAGTCCATTCTAAGGAACAATGCCCTCTTTCAGAACCTACATGGCTAGTGGTGCATCGAACCCTTTAAACTCCTTGAATGTTGGATCCAGCTTATGGTGTGAGATATGTAAAAATAGAGGTGAACATTGCCCATAAGATTGTTATTTGTTGCAGAAGTACGTATAAACCCCAAGGAACTTGTATTGCAAGTTTTGCAAACCAGTGGGACATGATGACAACAACTATTGAGCTTACGAATTGATGGTGGAGCAAAGTGTCGATGCATATAGAATGAAAGATAAAGAACATGGACACAAGGAACATGCACAACACGGTGGTTGAGGTGGCTATCAAGGCCGATGTCGAGGTACTGGTCGAGGTGGTCAGAACCCTACCACAACATGTAAGTATTGCAAATATGTTAATAATTTTATTGAAGATGTATGGTAGTTATGGAAAAAATTCATGAAAAGAGGAACCAGGAGCTAACACAAAACATCCAAATGATGACTGTGGAACCAAGGATCAATGAACCTCACATTAGCATTGTAACATGGAATGGAGTTGAGACTAGAGATGATAAAGCAATTGGGAAAAAGGAAGCTAAAGTTAGATGGGTAAGAAAAACTACTGAAAAATCTCTTGTCTTTGACATTTAGAAGGAGAAAATAGTATTCAGGGAAGCAAGGCGAAGATTTATGGATGATGGGGCTTTGACCTCTAACGCGCAGACAACACAGAAGAATAAATCTGACATAATATCAGTTATGACATAAGAGGTAGATCCAGATATTTTGAAGTCTTTTCTATAGACTTGCATAAAGTTGTTAAGAAACTAGAAAGTTGTAGAAGGATTGCAGGAATTGACACACTCTTGTGCTTTGAAAGAAGTACCATAAAGTGATATGTGCGCAATGAATAATTTACATCGACATTAGAAGAGGAATGGAATAGAAATGAGGCTTATTACACAGATCAAAGAATATGATATGGATTAGGTTATTCCAGATTTAGGATTTAATGCCAATGTCTTACCAAAGAAGACCTGGGAATTAATGGGTAAGCCGAAGTTGCAATGGTCACCTATTCAACTAAAGATGATGAACCAATAGAAGATTGTTCATGTAGGAAGGTTATCAGGTATTAGAATAGACATTGAAGGGGTGCGCACTACTACTAATTTTGAAGTAATAGAAATCGTGGATGATAATAACCCCTGGATTGGATTGGGAATTGTCTAACATGGCTATAATCAAATTAAAGAAGAGGAAAATGGTATTTGAAAGAAACAATATGAGATTCATTGTTCCATTAAATCCATTAGAAGGAGCGAGGTATATTGAACCTGTTAAAGAAGAGTACAACGCAGCTGACATCGACAACATCTATCAGATAATAGCCAATGAAGAGGAATGGATTAGCCCTACTTAATATGGAAAATTGGGTTGGGAACAAGATAGTTCTTGTACTTCAATTTCAGACGAACAATTCGAAAATTGGCAAAATAGGTTACATGAATTATCTACAAGGTGTTGTGTGAGAATCACTAAAGCAGTTCATAGTATGACAACTGAGGTATGTAACTTACCTTTTTATGATGGTTTGGTTAATATAAACACTTTTCTTAAAGAATATGAAGAACAGTTTCCAAAATGTGAAATATTGTTAGCTCTAGATCTAGCCCTAAGAGCTACTCCTGCTATAAGTGTGGTACACATAAGAAGAATATAGGAACCTGGAAAGAATGTCGAGGGATGACATTGGTAATATTTGGTCAAATAGAAACAAATATGGTAGATAAATATGATGGTCAAACTGATCCTAAGGAACACATCCATATTTTCATGACAACATGCAAGGAAATTCCACAAGAAGAATGGATGCATGGATTCATGCATACATTGGAGACAATTCCTCAAAATTGGTACTTGGAAACAGAACTTCAACATGGTACTGTGAACTGGGAAGAAATAGTTGGTGGGTTCATAATGACATTTAGTTTTGAAGATAATGTCCATATATAGGTTCAACCTTCAGATAGTTAAGAAGAATATTTTTGAGAATGAAATTCCACTTACTTGGCAACCTGATTGGACTGCGCAGCTACATAATGTACCAAAATGCTACAAAATCACTGCAGAAGAAGATGAATATCCTTGTAATATTGAAATAGTAGAATATGAAGGTTACCATGAAGTAAATGGACCTGAGGTAGAGATGCCTGATATAAAAAATCCATTAAAGATAAGGAAGGTCAATTTAGGATCAAAAGATGAGCCGAAGTTTGCAATGATAGGAGATTATCGTGATGAAGAAACAATCAGCAAAGTGATAAATCTTTTGCACGAATACCAAGACTTATTCCCCACTACGTTCTTAGATATGAAGAGCATAGTAGAGTTCTTAGGAGTTAACTAGATTCCTTTGAAGCCTGATACAAAGCCTATCAAGCAAAGACCTTATGACTGAATCCAAAATATAAGGAAAAGGTTTAAGAAGAATTAGATAAAATGATAAACTGGCATGTGTATGTTTGAAGTACTGGGTATATGTTTCATCCTTTAATGCCTCATTCCTCAACTTGATTTCTTTGTACTTCTCTTTCATATCTTTCTCTTTATCCACTGGTTTGTTGGCTGAAGAGACTTCAATGCTAAGTTGTTTTTCAATAATTTGAGAGTTTGAGGTAGAAGGTTGATGAGTTTCCTCTGAAACTGATGGACCTTTACTCTTTCCAACCATTGTGTCAGTATTAGTGATTTCAATTGTCTCAATGCTGTCTTCTTGTTTAGTTACAGGATTAATCTTGGGCTTCTTCCTGTAATTGATTTCAAACTTGTCATCTGTAGTGTCCATCCCAGAGCTAGAACCTTCTTCCCTTGTTCTTTCTACATTTCTGTCCTTCCTAGCTAGAGTCTGTAGAATGGGGCTAATACCCATCTGTTCCTGTAGGGATGGAACCTGCAGAAAGGAACTAGTATCGATCTGCTTTTCTAGATAAGTTAAGGTATTTTCCATATCTATTAAAGTATTCTCCAACCACTCTGATTGGTTAGCATATATTTCAATGTCTAGCCTAGGCTCATGCATGGAAGGACTTAACTTGAATTTGAGCCTTAGTTTTCTTATGACTCCATTAGGGTCATATTTCCACATGAAACTGCTTTTGAAGTTCATTTGCTGTAATATTTTCTTTGCCTCTTGTCTAGCTTCCCTGTTATTACGAATAAAAGGGCCCAATTGGTTTTTGATCTTAAATTGATTTTTCTTCCTAGCTGCTAGAAAATTAACCTCATCAGAGTTTATGATCTTCCTGAAGTACTCTAATGAAAATATGCTCATGGGGAGGTATTTGGGCATTTTGTAGGGAGTGAATTGGCATTCATATATCTTGATTTTTGTGTGGTCCTGGTATAGATACCAGTCTCCCACTTTACTGTTTTTAGCCAACTGTAAAACTCTCTTAATCTCATCATTGATTCTGGGTTGATAGCTACTGGTTAGCATATTTACAACTAGTTGAACAAATGAATCAATGAACTCTTTATAACTAAAAAAAAATGGAATATCTCTGGATTAATGGTGTCCAAAAGATGACAGATCTTGGATGGCCCTTAGTGTCTAACTTTTGGATGTTGACTGGAAAATTATCTGACTGAAAATATAGGAACATGTGAAACAATACTGATGAGTGTTTGAATACTCTCTCATTTGGCAATATAATAAACTATTCATGGATTCTCTCTACCAAGAACTGAGAAAAGTTATAAACTATAGCTGGAGGCTTGCCGCAGAAGAAAATATAAAGGAAAGCAAGTATAGCATCATCCACATGCTCATCAGTTGTGTATCCTAAAATACAAGAGAGCATGGTTATAAATTGTCTGGCTCACTCAAAGAAAATGGTGGCAGCATATGGAGGATTATTTGTAGGAGTATGAGACTCTTCTATGATGAAAGTATGAAAGATTTGAGCTTTCTTGGGAAGGTTTAGCTTTATGTAGAGTTCAAGTAAAGCTTCAATGGAAAAGGGGGTCCCATTTGGGCTTGGTTTGATCTACAACATTTGATTTATTAACTCTGCAATAATGGTGAATAAAATCTGTTGGTCAGGGGAGACTATGGCTCTTTGAATTGGGATATAGCAATCTTGGTAGAAGTGGATGATTTCTAGGAATAGGTGTACCCGTGGGAACAAGTATTTGGGAAAATTAGACTCCCATAGGTGAATGTCATCATTTTGGTTAAGGAATTTATCTTTACTCCAGCAGTGGAGTTTCAGTAGGTTTCTATGGGAAATAGTGTGTTTAATTTGAAAATATTTGTAGGCTAATGGGAGGTGGTCAATATCCAGGTGAGGGGTTTGCAGGGGTTTACATCTAGAGTGCTTTGGGAAGCCATAATGTGCTTTATTCAACTGAATTACTTTTTCTCTGGCTTTAGGAGTAAGATCAAAAGCTCTGGAACATTGGGAAGGGTAATTACAATCTATAGAAAAGGGGTTTGGATGCACAATAAGTTTTTCTTCATTCTAGTAAGGATTTTTAATCAATTTAATTAATCAACCTTTTAATAATTACTGTGCATAGCTCAAATTTCAGGGCCATTCTGGTTCTTTCAAGAATACCTGAAAAATGATGATTTGGTGTGCAGACATGGTTCTGTGGTGGCATCAGAGGTTTCTGAGGCTTCAATTATGTATCTTCTTTTTCAATTTGGTGTCTAGGGCATCTTCTGGTTGCAAAAGGTGGTTAAAATGGTTGCCCAAAGGTTTAAGGTTTCAAAATTGGTTAACAAAGGTTCTTGCAGTGAAAATGAGTGAAAAGAGTAAAAGGGGGTTTTTTTCGACATTTTAACCAACAATGGTTACATTTTGGCACGAGAATTGGAAAATTAAGAGTGGGTAGTTTTATTTTACATGGGGGGAGGGGGCGATTTTATGCCACATCGCACCGCTTTTGGGTGGAGGGCGGTATTTTTCGCGAGCACACGATATAACCTGGTGCCACTACATAGCAAAACAGTGCCCAACCAAAACTATGAATCTCGTGTGCTTTTCGACCTTTAACTGTCAGATGATGAAACTGCGTGATATTGATATGCACCATTGGATCTAGAGGTGGGAGATCAAAGCACTATCGCATGGCGAAGTTGCATGGACAGAGTTGGGATGTGGTTGGTGGGGCTGGGGGTTTAATTATAATGAAATGTGATTAATTGAAAAGTAATCACGTATTTTAATATCAGCAATGGGTTAATAAAAGGTCGGGATCAAGGGTTATATGGTGAAGGTTTTAACTATACACCAAGGTTTGGTGAGTTAAAAGGGTGTCGGGGAATTATAACGTGGGGGAATTTACATACATAAAGTGGGGATATAGTTTTTAGGAAATATCTTAGGATAATTGGGTTTAGTGGGTTTTTAAGGGGAAAAGGGGAAATTAATAAGGAAGGAATGTAATATTTGTGATCGAAATGGGTTTCACACTAGGGAAAGCGGTTTTAGGAAGAGGGAATGATTTTTTAAAGGGTAATGTCTAGGGAAATGTGTGAAACAAAGGGAAAAAAGGTCAAAATGAAGGGAAAGGGTTTTTATTAGGGGAAATGAAGAGGGAAGGGGTGCTTTGGAACCAAGAAGGCGACAACACTAGGGGATGAAAAGTAATGAAGGGATAATGAGGGGAAATTAATAAATAATATTTAGTGAATGTCCTTTCTCGTTAACAATTCCTCTTGCACATGAAACATAGGATTAAGCATGATGAAAGTGCTTTTGACTTAGCAACCTTATGCACTTGCAAAAATTCTTCTACCTACCTTTTATTTACCCTAGCATTTTCTCTTCATTCATTGGGTGCATTTGAGATTTCTGACACTTCATTTCTTTTTCTTTGATAAAAAAAATATCTAATTCTAACCTTATCACTTCCAATGGCTCAGATTAAACTGATGAGCTCATTATTCTTATTCTCTACCTAATTGTTGATCTGCTAAGATTAAACAGTTTGGCTAGATCTTTATTCTCTATCTATCAACATGAAATTTAAAGCATGAATGAATCAAGCTGAAACTACTTTGACCATCATGGATTGTGAAATTTTTGACAAGCCGCACACAATATTAGTTTTCAAAGTAAAGTAAAAAGTAGTGGCATTTGAATTTGCACACTTTCATGATCTATTCTTATCTCTTTTTTTGGGGTTCATATTTGTTGGCTTGATGGGGCTTGACCCAGGTTCGGAGTTAATTAGCCAAACAAATACCTACACTAATGGCCCTTTCAGCAACAACCCGGAGAGTGCGGATTAAGGTCTCACTCGAAGTAGTATGGGGGGTTGCTGGAACTAGGTTTCCGCACCCTTGAGATGTCTGAGGGGTCGATTTAGTCCAACTGTGAATACCTTTGCACAAGTCACTTCGTGCACTATCCTGATCTACGAGGCCTTCGCAATCTGTTATAATAGCCTTCATGTAGCCCTCACTAGGGGCTGAGGTGATTTCACGCTGCCCTAGCAATGATCTGTGCTACTTCCCCAAGTTCTACCATGGATCTTACTTATCTTCTTATAACAATTAGTTATCTTCGCATAAACAAATACTTTATCTTATATTCACTTTATCAACACATTCATATAAGTTCATGCATCATATCAACAATAGAAATGCAATTTATATCTGATACATTCAATGCACAAAACAAGAAAAAGATACATAGAAATGATGTAAAAATTCTCTTTATTACTTCTCTAAAGGTTACAGTCTTGACTCTCCTTGCACACTCAGCTCAGGGGTCCGCACACTCAGCTGCAGACTACTAGGACTCTGTGCACTCAACTGTAGAGCCTTCTCCTAGTATATAGCCCAAAGACTTGACTCTACACTTAGATAAGACTCAATTCTCCATCTATTGCTTTCACTTCTCTAGCTCATTTAGAACTTAGAGCCTCACTATATTTATAAAATCCCATAGTTCGCGGACCATGGGTAGATTTCTAAGCCGACATCACATTACAAAAATGAGGGCGAACAACCCTATGACTCGTTTACAATCTTCACACTTTGAGCCCACAAAATGCGAACTCTTTACAACGGATTTGGTCAAAATCTAGGCTTTAAGCCCCAAAAATTGCCTTGTGGGATCTCGTGCCCAATAGGCCCCCCAACACAAACATCATGACTCACCCTCGAGTAACTCTGTTAGTGCAAAGATCTTTTTGGAGACCTCCCAACTCTATCTGAACTGCTGCAAGATCGGTAGTGCACTGAGTAGCTACATGCTATATTTCCTACACGCAGTTTAGAGACTGTTGTATTTGAATTGCTTCCTTATATCTACTCCTGTGTTCCCTGCATCTATGTGAGCTTGGCTCTGATAAAGGTTGTAATGGAAAATGCCTCATCGATCCAAGGTCGTAAGTGCGCCTTCAAAACCTCTTCTTTATGTCGCGCTGTGTCTACCTGCTCCTTAAGCATTTTGGCCTCTTGCATCTGTGCGAGCCTCTATGTAAGGGCCATCATCTGCACGGTCCCTTTTATATCAACATATCTTTGCTGCAGCTCACGTACCTCTATTTCTAAGTGTTGTATGTTTGGGTTCTTCTGCAGAGTGGTGAGGACCTTGAATGAGTCTTCCAAAAGTTTGGTTCAGTCCTTCACTTCACTATTAATCTCTTCCATCCCTGATGTAATGGTGCTGGCACGGTGTTCCATCACCTCTGGAAGAGTTCAAGGCTACGCCTTCAACTGTACCTTTTCTATTTGAAGGTTAAGCTCCAACTGAACCTTAGCCATCTCTTCTTGTGCCTCACACACCCCTGCTGCTAACCTCTAGATGCGTGCCTCTACTAGTGCCTTTTTTGGGATGGCCAACTTAGAGACCATCTGGTAGGCCTCCTCAACCACCTGCACCATCTCCCAGTTCTACGCCACTACCTTGTTGTGCTGCAAGCTCAGTTGTTCCATATTAATTTTCTACTCATTCAACACCTGTAGTGCACAACCCTCCCTAGCCCACAGTTCTGCAGTCACTCCATCATGTAGGACATAGAGTGTCTCCCGAGGGATTACAACCATGTTGATCCTACTCCATTCAACACACTGACAGTAGGTCTATCAGCCTCATTCTTTTTATCCAATGCCCCCTCTGGCAACACTATGGTGTTGGTCATGTGGGTGCGCAACATTTCCTCAATTGCGGTCATTCCTACTACAAGGCTGGTCTTGAGAGTACCAGCCTAAGGAGTGCACACCTGAAACTTATGTATCTATGCCCAAAGGGCCCCTAACACAAGCTGATTCTCCTCCACGAGCTGCTGGAGGGTCTCCATAGTGATGTCGTGCACCGTCTCCCTGTATCATGGAGATCTCCTTTGGTGAGGGTGATTGGGTCAAAAGAAATATTAGAAGCTTTTGACTTCTTTCGCAGCCCCACCTGCTCTCTAGGGTGTTGGCACTTCAATTGTGTAGATGTTGTTTTTGGATCGCACCACCTTCCTCTGTCTCGGGCTCTTCCTTGGGCGAGGGTGACTTATGGCCCTCGTGCTCCTTCTCTGCTGCCTGTTGCTGTTCTGCGGCTACCTTTTGTTGTTCTGATGTTGCCTTTGTGGAATTTTTGGGCATGGAATCCCCCCACAACATGTTCTGGGAATCAAAGCCAAAGTTTTGAGTAATATTGTTGTAAAAACTCCGCGAATTGTGAGCGCAGAGTGCGAATTGTATGTTAGAGTCATATGGTTGTCCGCCCTAAGTTTTGAATGTAGTGTCAGCCTACCCATGGTCCATGGACCATGGGATTGTATAAATAGAGTGAGGCTTTAAGTTGTAAAGTCACTAAGGAATGAAGGGATAGAATACAAAAATGAAGCATAGAGCAAGGGTCTAAGTGTCTTGGGATGTAGTAGTAGGAAGAGGCTCTAAAACTTAGTGCGCAGAGGCCTAGTAGTGTCCGCAGCTGAGTGCATAGACCCCTTGCAGCTGTGTGTGCAAGGTAGAGTTGAGTTTGTAACCCAAGGAAGAAAATAATAAAGAAAAGTTTTATTTGAATCCTATGTATTAGTTTTGAGTTATCACATGTTTGATATTACTTGCAATTATACTGTTTATTTACTATGCACACTTACATGAATTGTGATTATTGTTAAGTATAACTAAAAGTGTATAAATAGGTTCAATTAATCACCTAATATTGGGCTGCGAGCAGGGATTGGGGTAATAACACTGTTCAAGCCCAAAGTAGGGCTATGCGAAGGTAACATCTTAGGTTGTGAGGTATGGGTAAGCGCGCGTAGTGACATGCACGCGGGGTCAAACTGCAGACCACTTAATACCATCAGACATATCTAGGGTGCAACAACCTAGTTCTAGCACCCTCCCATACTACTTTGGGTGAGACCTCAGTCGACGCTCCATGCACTGTTGCCGAAAGGGCCAGAAGTACCAAGATTTGTTTAGCTAATTCACCGCTGAACCTCGGTCAAGCCCCAACAAGCAAAAAAATGGTTCCATTGCTAGGACCAGGATTTACATAGGGGATGTCCGATGTCATGTCACTGGAATCCAACAAAGAAAGAAATTGAAGCGTGGTTGGACAGGAAGGTTCACGATTTCGTGGTGCAAGAAAATAGGAATCCATGAGTATTAAAGGACCAATGGTTAGAGCACTACTTATATATGAAAATCCATGAAATTTTCTTTTCGTCCTTCTGCTCTGAGTTGTACGAGTGGATCACGAAGCTAGAAGACAGTTAGGGAAGGTGTAGTCTCGGAAACCCAATTGTGTGGACTCCGGAATTGTTTTGCAGACTAGAAGCATCAGAAGATAAGATTGCATGCGCTATGGACCATTGGCTTGATCAAATTATAGGGGGATTTATCACCGAGTTCGCAGTAGATACAACCATCAGCTACAGGGAGGTGGAATGTCACTTCCTCAAGGGACCACGAGGTAAATACATTAAATCATTAAACACTTGGTTCAAAATGCTATTGTGTGAAAATCAGGTTATGCGAATAAATTGATTTTTAGGACTACGCAAAGTGGGAGGATCTACAAAAACAAAGGTAGTGCAGAGATAGAAAATAGCCACCTGATTTCGCTGTGATGGGAAAGTGAGGAAGAGCTCGTGAAAGTTTCTCTGAGAAGCGAGTTCAGTCTGATAAGGCAGTGAATTCCATGCATAACATATCCACCTACACCACCACCAATTTCACCTTCATTACCCTCATCTCCACCCACACCACCTCCGTCACCACCACAGTTCAATATGGCGAGCACGATCAAACTGTCGGTATTTAAAGGAGTAGGGAACGAAGATCCAGACCAATTTTTGTTCGTAGTAAGGGTTGTATGGGAAGCACAAGGAGTCGTGGATGACAATATAAATAAGGCAACGCTGGTAAGCACGATGTAGGATCATGCACTAATGTGGTACATTAAGCATTCTAATGACCATCCAAATGCAGGAATCATAGATATCCAGGCCATGCTGAACAGGGAATTTAGTAGGCCAAAAACAAAGACACAATCGATTATCAGGTTTAAGGAAATCGCGATGCTTCCAGGCGAGACCCCATGGGATCTGGACCAGATACTAAAGAGTATGATTCATGAAGCCAATATGACCTTGACGGATGGACAACACCACACATGATTTGTAGCGTCACTAACACTGCATTTAAGGATGACACTGTTACAACAAAAGATATTGACCCAGGCTGAAGCTTTGGATATTGCAATGAGATTGCACGAGACCCCTATACAAGATCCTGATATGGGAGTCCAACAAATCCACGCGCAACTGCAAAATTTGTGTCTGGAAATGCAGAGTTTGAAACAAGATAGGAGAACTCAGCCAGAGGCGCGCGAGGAGGTATGGTGCATAAAATGCATAGGCTAGGGACATGATAAGGACCACTATATAGTTTTCATGAATTACTTGGTGGGAGGAGGGCCGATGTCATTAAGACCAGAGGCACAAGCATAATTGAGTGGGGCGCTTGCATTATGGTGTGCCATTTGTTAGATAGGAGGAAAACACACTATAGATAACTGTCACCTATTGCAGAAGTATACGTAGACGTCCCAACAAATCTTCTGTAATTTCTACAGGTCAGTAGGCCATGATGAGTGCACCTATAGAAGTTACATGTTGATGATGGATTAGACCCCTGCTTATAGAGTGCAGACCAAAATGCGAGCCCTCGATCCGAATGCAGGGATGGCGCGTGCTGGATTTCAAGGGCGTGGATGAGGTCGAGGTAGAATGGGACTATGAAGGGGTTGCAGACAACTAATTTGTTACAACTGTGGAGGGCCAGGGCACTATGCCTGCGATTGTACGAATTTGATGAGAGCATCATGTTTATACTGTACCCCCCAATTTGATCATGAGATGAAGGACTCCCCTACACTGATAGCGAGGTTGCATGATAAAGGAGTACTCTAGCCTCCCCTGACTCAGAACCTACAAATAATGAGGTCTAAGCTACGCGAAGAGGACCTGAATGTAAACATAGTGCTTCGAAGTGGTATCAGAACTCGAGATGACAAAGATAAGTAGCCAGAAGAAAGTGCGTGGGTCTAGAAGGCTCCTACAGAGGAACCTGAATTTTATTTGGAGCATGCGAAGGAGACATTCATGGAAGCTAAGAAGAGCTTCATTGAGGCCTCCACTTCAGGTATTAAGAATCAACTAGAACCAGGGATAGACCCTTCAATGCTCACTACCTTTCTGGAGACATGCATGAAACTACTGCATGATAGGAAGGTTGTAAAGGGACTATAGGAACTTATCACTAGGTGTGTCGGGTCGAACCGAACGTAGTTCGGAAAGTTGGAAAGAATGCATTGCAAATAGGAAGGGAAATGAGATTGACTGCGCAAATCGGAGAGTACGAAATGGATCAAGTAATTTTGGATCTCGGATTGAATGTGAATGTACTACCAAAACAAACATGGGAATGCATGGGCAAACCCACCCTACAATGGTCTCCTATTCAATTGCGAATGGAAAACCAGAAGAGGATCCTTCTGATGGGAAGATTGCAGGGGATAACAATAGATATCGAAGGTGCTAGCGCATTGGCAAATTTAGAAGTGATAGAGATTGTCAATGAAAACAATCCCTATCCCGCGCTACTGGGAATAGATTGGGCCACTGATATGAAAGGAGTAATAAATCTAAAGAAGCACAAAATGATTTTTGAGAAAAAGTCACTACGCGTAGTGGTACCTTTAGACCCTGTGGAAGGAGTGTGCTACATAGAGCCGGTAAGCGACGATGATAGTGATGACGATCTCGACTGTATGTACAACATAACTGCTCGAGAGAAGGATTGGGTGAATCCAACAGTAGATGGTAGGATTTTGTGGCAATGTGAAAGCTCCTGCACTTTGGATTCAGACAAAGAAATAGAACGATGGCAGAATCAGTTACATGAAGTAACCACTCTCAATTGCAACATGATGGTAAGATCACTACATTGCATGACAACAGAGATAAGGGATCTACCTAGGTATGACGGGTTGACAATGGTGGATGAACTCTTGAATGAATTTGAAAGATAACTTCCAGAACAACAGAGGTTTGATGCTCTAAAATGGGCACTGTGCACTACGTCTGCAAGGTGGTGGGGTACGCACCAACAGAGTTTCAGGGACTGGTGCAAATGCAAAAGGGGGATGCTTATACGATTTGGAAAGCCTCATCTATGGATGAGATCAAGTTATGAGGGGGAAAACAGCTTGTGTGCCAACCTTTCCAGATGGGTACAGACATAGGGCACACAGCCCCCACAAATGCACAATGCCCCCATGATAGAAAACAGGAACAAAATGCTGCAACAAGGATGACAAAGCTTGCTAAAGATTATCCATGAGGAAGCATTTGACAAGGTGTTGAAAGTGTTGAAGAAGGTCCACCGTGTGAAACACACTGACTAGGGCCTACGCATACTAGCGGTTCAATGGGCCTATAGGACCATCTGCAAAACCTTGACCGCTACAGCAATTCCAAAGCTGCAGGATGAGGTAGGGATTGTAATCTTTGAGGAGCATGCAAAGTCAAATCTGCACATAGCAACACCCATAGATTCGACAGTGTGTGAAGCCCGATAAGAAGAAATCATGTAGCTGCAAGAAACATAACATATAAGACTGCAGGAAGAAATTGAAAGGGGAAACTTTAGACTTCACAAACTTGAAAAAGACTGGTTATGGCTAAGAGAGAAAAGTTCTTTAATGGACACCGAGGTTAAGAGGCTGGAAAATGAAATAAGGGAAGCATTTCTCATCGATAAACCAAGGATGGCAAGGCAAGGTGCCTACGATCATACATACAGATTGGAGGACTATCACTGGGAATTGGTTAGTATGCTACCATGGCTGGGACCTCATATTGCCAAACACAGTAACCAGGGTAGCACATTGCAAATAGTAGAGCGCATAGTGTCGATCACCACAATGGCAGATGAGGATTCATCGTGAACCACGAAAAATGACGGGATGGAGCCCTGTACAGGTGGTGCAACCACTTGAATAGCCATGGGAAGAACACTCTTAGCACTCTAGGCAGTTGAAAGGGACCATGGGACTATAAATTATTCTGCCTGGGAGCTGCACGCTCTGGGAGATGCACGCAGAATCAGAATGTCACAGGGTTTATGACCGTGCATGGAGGGCTGCACTGCCACACTGGTTGGCTGGGAAGTAACCGTTGGTGTCACTATTCATGATGGGATGTCTAATTTGAGGCTAAATGGAGTGATCGACAGACATTTAAGACGCGATTTATGGGAACGATTTGGGAAAATCTGCCACCAACGAAGCATTAATGGTAAGAAATTGGGGCAACAGTCGAATTCAAATTTGAAAGGGGCTATAAAGCTAAAATGGCTAGCCAGCAAACAACACTTGGTCATTTGAGAACTAAGCATTTGAGCAGAGCAATGAGAAAGCCCCTAAGTTTGTGAGAAACAAAATATGGTATAGAGATGATGATGACAACTAAGGATGGGTTGGGAGTTGAAGAGGGAACCGCTGGCGAGGCTGTGCAGACCCCTATGGTACAGGATGTCCCTGAGGGTGTTGCGGTGGTCACAAAAATCCCCAAATCACTGCAGATGCCACGGTCGAAGAAGGATAAATAGGCAATGGGTTCAGTATGCATGTCCCCAAGGAATCAACGAAATAGAAAGTTATCAATGGAAGAAAAGGGGAAGGCAGTCACAATTAAAATAGATGAGGAAGAAGAAGACTTGGAGGCCTTGATCACCATCGCAGAAGAAGAAGAAGATGTGGAGGAGGATATCCAACCGTTTGTCTCTGCAGCAGAACTGCCCACGTATGTCCCTCCGCGAAAAGGTAATACCAAAGTACCAAAGGATCTGGATAAAATGAAGAATTCACTCTAGACCCTGCTCCTCCTCAACGGTATCGTATTTTAGGGCACACCTAGGCTACATGCCAACCATGAAATTTGAAGACTGTGATCTCACTGATAGCGAGAAGTTCTCGCACCTAGAGACGATGACTCTGATGAAGCAGAATATTGAGGGGGCGTGTTGTGCTATACAACAACCCTCCCCATTTAAAAAATTTTCATATAAAACTTTAGTAAGAAATGGGTCCCCTTTTAGAATATAAATAAAACCAATAAAATGTTTGAAAATAAATTTTAATAATAGGTTATATAAATTTTCTTTTAGGATAGGTTAAATCACAATCTCAATTTTCAAATCTATCAAATCCATGAAGGTCCCCTTGATAAGGACAGATCCAATTTGAATTATAATAATACCTTTTTCATAAATCTTTATTAAAAGAAAACAATTATAAAAGGAATATGTCGCATCGCGCACATCCTCTATTTCAATAGTGAACTTAAAGTGTTCCATTGAGATCCGCTGATGCGATAACTCTATCGGAAATTTCATATCGCTACTCATGAAGAAGTTGTCCCAAGTGTTCCATAAAAAACCTCCGATGCGATAAGCCGATCACAATTGCGCATCGCTAAAATCATAAAACACGTCCCAAAAGCCCATTTGAAATCCTCTGATGCGATTTCATTATCGTGTAGTGCGCTTTCAATAAAGGAAAAACATGAAGTATTACGAACATGTGCAGTTTAAAGTTATAAGTCAATTATAAAGAAAATTTAAACGATTTATCAATTTTAAAGCATGTCGCCTCCTCATGCGAGCTCACCACTGATCGCAATCACAACCATGCAAAGCAACCATTTAAGCATGGCACTTGTAACTCCCGATCTGTGCTATGTGATTATCACTAATCGTCAATTAGGAAGTCACGATACCCATTCTAAAAAGGACCGTTATAAATTTACGATGTGACATATCATCACGACATTAAAGTTTCACATTGGAAGTTATGGGGAAATCATTAATAAGCAGTTATGGTTGAATCCTTCAAGAAATTCATCCATGGTGGCTTAACATATCATAAATCCACAACATCTATTACGATTAATTGTTGTTAGTTGTGTGCACTGTGTAATAGCTTTGAACAAGTTTTTCCACTGTTACATCCTTTTGTTTCATTTCGCAAAGCGAATCTGAAATCATCAGTCTAGCAAAAATGCTTAAGAAATATCAGAAAGAAAAAGTCCCCGTCATAGCGAAAGATGAACCAACAAAGTTGGTACTAATAGCTGATACTACCTGTTCAGGCCTTGGCAAGACTTCATGGGAGGGCATATATAATTTACTCAAAGTTGAGGATGCAACCGAAATTGAAGAAGAAGGAGCAATGACTAGTTCAATTGATAAATCACAAAATACTCTTAACGATTTAGCCAACTCCTTCCTCCACAAAACAATAGCCCGTGCAAAAGTGTTACCATACAATGACTTGGTGAGATGGGTAATAGAGAGTATCAACACAACCAAAAAAAAATTCTATAGAGCCAATGGAAGGATATTTGGGACATTTAGGGCATAAGATATCAAGAAGATGTATCATTTTCCGGACCCCCAAAAACATTACAACAAAGCATTTTTAGAAGCCTTCGCCAAGGAGAACGAGGTAGAGTCGGACCCTATCAAGTAATGGATACATTTCCCAAACAAACATAAGCATGATTTCTCTGGTATGTACTCCGTAGACTCCTTAGCATCTCCCTATTGCTATGTTGGAACTATGGTATGTAGACTCTTTGGAGTCTCTAATTCGGCTAGTTTTTCCATAGAAATGGTGCCTTTAATGGAAGCAGCAATCCAATCTTATATCATGGATTGGGCAACCATTTTATCAGATAAAATGGCCAGCCAAATCCTTGATTATAGAAGAAATAGATTTGTAACTACCCAGATAATACCCCCATTCTATATGAGCGCCTACATCATGGATACCATCTGTTTCAATTATGACTACCCCATTCTAGGTTGGAAATGGACTCCTCAAGACCCAACTCTTATTCATATTTATCATGAGTATTTGTGGCAAGCCAATTATAAATTTCATATATATAGAATTTGCCATGGCTTTGTTTTACCCGTCCATCAGGCCATATTCAACAAAATTGCTCCTCGGTTATCCGATGAGGCCCGCATTGACCTAACATCAATCAGAAATTGGTTCGATGAAGAAAAGTTCACCTATGTCAGACTTTTTGGTAACACCATAGATCCACATGTTCTCCCCTTGTACATTCCTGATAAGCTATTGGCCAGAGAAATAGCTTACCAGATAATAGAAACAGGAATTTCCAGAAACCTCAAAGTGTCCAAGAAACAAATGTGGCCTTCATTTCCCCTCTGTTGTGGTACTTATTCACCACATGGTTTCAAACATGGAGAGAAAGAAGCAGATAAGATAAAAATTCTAAAGTTAGCAGTCATTCCTAAGAGATAGTATGATCCAAAAGCAGTGGCTTACAAGTTTACCACTCAGGTAAAACTTGCAAATTTTGAACATGAGAAAGATGACTATGATGACTTGTTCTCTTCGTCTAAGTCATTTTCACAGGTAAAACATCTAGCAAAGATCAAATTAGGAGTAGAGGGGATAGATAAGTTTATGTAGTTCAGGACACAGAGGTTACAAACACTGCCTCTGGATTTATTGAACACTACCCCTATGGTGTAGCAAGAAAGAATTCTTGGAAGTGACCAAAGCCTTATCTCGGAAACTAAAACTCCTCTGCCATAAAATATCATTGGTTGACCCATTGGGCACTATCACTGCAACACTCATTGAAGAGGAAGTTGACACCAGGCTAGAATTTGAAAATGCAGATGGTAAGGTAACAAAAATTCTCTCTTGGTAAAGTTCAGAAGAAGGCATGGCTGCTAACCTACCAAAAATCCAAGAATCACATAAAGAAATCTTATTTTCAGAGTGGGAATCACAATTAATAAAAGCTGAAAGAGCTACTTCTAGATCCAGGGCTACAATGAACAATTTGATCGAGTTGGTAAATGGCAACTTATGTGGAATGAACTTGATATTTGATTGCTCTCCAGGAAAGCTCCTGAAAGAAAAAACACTAGAAGATCAATGGAGATAGGATTGGCCAGCAGAGAAGAACAAATCGACAAAGTACACAAATTGACTTGGGATGAATTTTGGTTTTTACTAGTCAAGCCACATAGCCAGTAGATGGCCACCAAATGCCTTGCCGATGCTACCAATCTCATGGTTCCTGAACTTTTAGATGATACGTACACAACTCAACTACATTCTAGTTTGAGTCATCCTCCAGAAATTTAGCACATGCTCTCAATTTGTTAGTTGCAAGTACAAAAGAAGAAGTAGATACAATGAATCAGTTAAAAGGCTATCACACTACTATTTTCATAAACCAAATCCTATATTTTCATGTTTGCAGTTTCAACAGCTCAAAGCGATTTTCATTGACAATTAGTTTTTATTTTTATTATTTAAACACTTTCATATCTTTGAAGAAAGGGTCCTCAATTTGCATAAAAAAATTGATTTGAGAAGTTACACTATTGTACTTCTGAATATATTTTTTTATCAGTAGTGGATCAAGATTCTACATTTTTGTGAAGAAATGTTTTCAAGACCTTCACTTGTGTATCTCCTGAAGTTTTCTCAAATAAGAAAGTGGAATCAAATTGTTATTTACATTGGAAAGACTCAAATGCATGCGGTATTTCTATCATTTTTCTTTTGTCTTGTTTCCTTATGTGATGAATCATTCCTTTTAAAAGTTTCTATTGTTGATGTATGTATGCTCTTCAAAATAATTCTTTATCATGTCATTTATGAAGATTTAGAATTGTTATACTTTAAAGATATATGTCAGCGATATACATTGTTATGAATGCAATAAGTTTTATTTATAATTACTTTTTTAAATTTCTTAAACAAAGTAATCATTATATATAAGTGCATATTTCTATTAATAAGTAAGCCATTTATATGATTACTTATCTATTAGGAATAATTAGAAATTGCATTGTTTATAGAATAACTAGGTTATATAAGTATATTTGTATATTTTTGAGTTATAGGTTAAAGCAATTATCAGCCTTATTATACATTATAAAGCAATTATCCATCAAGCCATTCATTATATGGGAAACTGGTCCCATAATATCCAGTCGGAGCCACCACACCAAAGGGAAAAGGAGTTGTACTAAGGTCCGGAGCGGGTGGTTATCCCCAATGTTGGTGTTAGGATTTTAGGGGCATCAACATTTTTGGCGCTAGAAGCCTAGCATGAACTGTGAATGGCAAGCGAATCCAAATCCATAGGCCATTCTAAGAGTAAATATTCCTCACCATATCCTCCAACTTCTCCTTCGTATTCTAAATTTCCTATTTTTAAGCGAGAAGTTGAAAAGGAAAATACAACACCCACTGCTGAAAACTTAAACACACTTGACAGTTCTTCTCTTGAACCCCCTGAAGTACAGACCTTGATTCATAAACTCCAAGGGTTTTTGATATCCCAAGAATAGTCTAAGTTATCCGAAGGTAGTGTGACTTTGCAATATATTCCATCTCAGCGTCTTACTAGAGCATAGAGTAAAAATCTTGGTATTCCACCAACTGAATTTCCTCTGCCAAGTCGAAAAAGAGCTAGGAAGACACCTGTAGATTCTGATAGTGAGATTCTTTCCTCATCATCATCCATTCCAACTAAACCATTGCAAATTCATCCATCCATTCTCCAACTCAAGATCATAGTCCAAAAGGGTACAGGTACTCCAACATCCTCTACCTAATCACTTTCAACTACCTCCTCACCCTCTTCTGCTGTTAGTTCGACAATGGAATATAATCCACCTCAACCAAGCCCATGGACAAATCCAGGAGCAGTCGCAATGCCTGCACCTTTGAGTCAATTACCAGTTCATCCTGAAAAATGGTTACCAAAATTTAATCCATACATTAGCATATTAGCAGAAGAACATATAAACAATTTCATGTTGTCAATAAACTTGAATGGGGTAACAGAAGAAGATGCTATTGTTAGGCTATTTCCATACATTCTATAAGGAGTAGCTGGATCGTGGGATTTTTCATTACCACCAGGATCCATCAATAGCTGGGATGATTTTTAGGAGCAATCTTTAACTAAGCTTGGAGTCGATAGGTCCACATCAACTTTGATTAATGATCTCTCCAATCTGAAGTCTGAATCAAAGGAACCCATGAAAGACTTCAACTCCCGATTTAATAAACTGTTGAATAAAATTCCCAGAACATCCAAGCCTAGTGAAGAAGTCCGAAGTGAATGGTATATCTCTGCTTTACCTTCAAACATATCCATCTTCGTTGATAGGGCTGCCAAACCCACATTAGCAGAAAATATGAAGGAAGCGATCGCTATTGAAAAACATATCATTGCTTTGGAAAAGAAAAAAGATCTTGAAGAAAGAAAATCCAAAAAGGTTACTTTCAAAGATGATTAAGAAAAGAAAGCAGTTAAAGACCCATAAGACATGGAAGGTTTACAAAAGGTTCTGAAAACTATGTCTAATGAAATGGTGGAAATAAAAAAGTAGGTAGCTAAAACTTCTACTAAAAAGCCATTTAGAAATTTTAGAAGAAATCAATCAATTGACCCTAAACCACCTAATGATATATTCAATGCAGAATCAGATCTAGATGACAATGAAGATGAAGACACAGTTTGGTGATTGGAGGAAAGAGAAGAAGATGAAACAATTGGATGTCATGGAATGTGGGACTTTATCTTGCCTAACTTTGATACTGAAAGTGAATGAGAAGCTCTCCTAGTAAATACCAGGAGCAAAAATGCAACAGAGCCTATTTAAACAAATCCAAAGAAGAAAAATTCAAGCCCTGTTACTAAAGACAAAGCTCCCATGAAAAAAACTCTAGTTGTGCCTTCCCAAAATCAACCATCATCCCCTAATCCTCCCTCATTGTCTAAAACGTTAGTAGTTTCTGACTCTATGGATTACAACATTTTGGAAGACATGAAGAAGGCTCGAGCAAATATTTCTTTATATGAACTTAGCAAGCTCAAACATCAACAAAAGTTGTTACTTAAAGAGTTAAATGCAGTACCTTCTTCTCCTCTTCCAACTAGTGTATTATCCAAGGTGACCAAAGGATCAGGTAAACCACCATCAGATAAAGTAGATTCTGTTGATGTTGTTTTGATTGGAGATAGGTCTAATTCTCATACTCCTCCTTTTTTCTTGACTTATGAGATCTATAATAGAAATATGCATAACTCCTTGATAGATTCAAGGGATTCTTCAAACATAATTCCAGCCTTAGTTTGCTCTAATTAAACATTGAGCCCCAGAAATATGCAATCCATATTGTTCAATTAGATCGGACTAAAGTGCAATTTTTAGGATAGATTAATTTAGTTACCATTAGGTTATCAGATGATCCTAGAGTATTTCAAAGAATTGATATATTGATTGCTGACATCCCTGAGTTTTATGGTTTAATTCTAAGCAGGGATTGGTCTGAGAAACTCCATGGTTACATTTCCACTGATTGGTCTCACATGTGGCTTCCCTATAAAGGGAAACCAAATCAAATCAAAATAGATCGGGAAAAACACATGACCCATATAGTAACAGAGTTTGACTAATAAAAACAACTTTTAGCTTTCAATAACAACATTCTCGGAAATTACTCAGCTGAGTCATTCTTTGGAAATTTTACTACTCAACAATCACCTTTTCCTGTTAATAATATCACATCGCAAATTGAAAATTTCTCTCATACTGATACTTCAAGATGTGTTAGTATTGCTGATAAACTTGTAAATAAATCAGAAGATAAATGTTTATTTTGGTCTTTATACTTTCATGGATCAAAATCTAATGATGGTGCAGGAGCAAGGTGTACTTTAGTTAGTCTAGAAGGGGAAAAAACTATGTTATCATGTAGACTAGAATTTGAGTGTACCAATAATACTGCAGAATATGAGGCATTGATTCAAGGGCTCTAGAAAGCAATAGGCCTGAATATTCAATATCTGAAAGAATTTGGTGATTCCAAAATTGTCATCAAACAAGTAAGGAACATTATCCATTGTCTTTTAGGACATCTCAAACATTATCAATCCCTTGTTCAAGATCTCATAACTCATTTTCTGGCATTCAACATTTCTCCTATTCCCAGATCTTAGAATCCAACAACTGATTTATTGGATAATGTTGCTTCTAAGCTACTTCCATATGATGATTATAGTCTAGATAGGTTTTCAATTGAATTAATATTTCGATCATCTGTCCTAGAAAATGTCAGCAATTGGTGGGCATTTAATCATGATGAAGACATCTTAAATTTCTTGACTTCTGAAAAGTCTTATGATGATCAGATTATCAATGAAAACGATCATGATCTTCAACTAAAACAAAGAATAAATGAGAATTCTATTCCTAAATCTGTGGTTAAGCTAGAAGATCTCTATGATGTCAAAGATAGATTCAAAAAGGTCACTAATGCAAAACTTCAAATCTCTACTTTAAGGTTTGCATTAGTAAACCTTGGCATTGAAGCAAAACCACAAAATGTCAATCTAGGACATAAAAACACATCAGAAGAAATATTTGCTTTCATCAAATTATTAAACAAATACAAAAATGTTTTTGCTTGGAATTACGAAGATCTGAAAAATTATGATACTTCTATCATTCAACACACAATTCCAATGATTTCTGATGAGAAACATGTACAACAAAAGTTATGGAAAATTCACCCAAATCTGGAAAGTCAAATCAAAGCAGAGTTGAATAAACTTCTGAAAGCTAAAATAATTTTCCCAGTCAGACATTCTAAATGGGTTTCAAACTTGGTACCTCTAAGTAAAAAGAATGGTGATATTAGAATTTGCATAGATTTTGGAAATCTCAATAAGGCATGTCAAAAAGATAATTTCCCATTGGAAACAATGGAGCAGATACTTCAATCAGTAGTTGGTTCAGATTTAATGTCCTTTCTTGGTAGCTTTTAAGGATACAATCAAATACCGGTGCATCCAAATGATAGACTAAAAACTACATTCAAAACTAAATGGGGAACATATGCTTATCAGAAAATGTCTTTTGGTTTGATAAATGTTGGAGCTACTTTCCAACGAGCCATGGATATAGCCTTCAAAGGTTTGATAATTAGGTCAGTTGTTGTTTACTTAGATGACATAACTGTCTTTTCCAAGAAAAGGGCCAATCATCTCCATGATTTAAAACAGATCTTTGAATGATGTAAAAGGTATGGGATTTCTCTAAATCCCAAGAAATCATTCTTCACTCTTAATGAAGTCAAACTCTTAGGGTTTATTGTATCCAAAGATGGCATATATATTGATCCTGACAGGATAAAAGAGATTTATGATATTCCTTTGCCATATAACAAGAAATCAATGCAATCATTTTTGGTACATACAAATTTTGTAAAAAGATTTGTTCTTGATTTTTTTCATATAGTCTTGCCTTTACAAACTATGGTTAAGAAAAATTCATTTTTCGAATGGGAACATCATGAAAAAGGGGCTTTTGAATCGATCAAACAAGAAATCATTAAGCATTGAATACTACGAATTTTTCTAGTCTTTTTATTTTGTATACTTTGGCCACTGAGACATCTTATGTTGTTGTCTTAACACAGATCAATGACCAACAAGTAGAAGCACCTATATCCTTCTTCAGTTCTAATTTACAAGGTGTTGAACTCAACTATTATGAAGTTGAAAACAATGTTTTCCTGTGTTTAAATCTATCAAACACTTTAGACCATTCCTCCTAAAAATACACAGAAAAGTAATAGCGCCATTCTCTACAGTGAGGCAATTGCTAGTTCAAAGGGAAGTAGGAGAGAAGAGAGCTATTTGGGCAACAGTCTTACAAGAGTATGATATTGATATTAAACTAGCAAAAATTGTGAGAGGAAAAGGTCTTTGTAGGTTATTAGTAGGAGCTTCTAATATTCCAGAATATGAAGATTTAGATAATACTCTTTAAGTGAACGAGATAAGTATCATAAATTCTTAATCTCAGTATGCTGATCTAATCTTTTATTTAAAAGATGGATATGCTCCCCCAAATTTTAGTTACAAAAACAAAAGTTCTTTAAGATTAAAAGCAAAACACTTCGAAATCATTGATGATGTTTTATTTAGAAGAAATTATGATTCAATTTTATTAAGATGCCTTGAAAAAACTAAAGCACAAAAGGTTTTGGAGGAATTACATGTTGGTCCAGCAGGTGGACATTTTGGAGGAGATACTATAGCCCACAAGATAATACATGCTGGATATTATTGGCCAACTTTGTTCAAAGATGCCCATGATTATGTCAAGAAATGCAAGATATGCTAAACTGCTAGTGTGAGACAAAGGAAACCAACATTTCCTTTACAACCAGTAAACATTGAGCAACCATTTGAACTGTGGGGGCTTGATATCATAGGAGAGATTGTTCTACATCCTTCCCAGCAACATAGATACATCCTTGCAGCCATGGACTACTTCACAAAGTGGGTAGAAGCAATTCCACCAAAGGTAGCCAATTTTGATGCAATCATTGAATTTATTGATCAATTCATCATTACCAGGTTTGGTGTACGTAATGCCCTTATTTTTGATAATGAATCTTATTTTTCCGGGAGTAATATAGTTGAATTTTCTCTTAAGAGATTTTTTAAATTAGAATATTCTGCAAATTACTATCCTCAAGGTAATGGTTTGGCAGAGTCAACTAATAAGAATCCCATTAAGATTATTAAAAGAATTGTTGATCAAAATCAAAAGAATTAGCATAAATCTTTAATATTTTCATTATGGGTGGATCACATAACTCAGAAGGCTTCAATAGGTACTTCTCCTTTTAACTTAGTGTATGGGAAAGAAGTTGTAATACCTTCAAATTTAGCACTCCCATCTCTAGCCCTAGTACAATTTATTGAAGAAAATCCTTCTTCCTCTATTCAATTAAGATTTGATCAAATCCTCAAATTGGAGGATGAAAGAGAGAAGGTCAAAATCACTCATGCTAAACATCAAAAAGTCATTAAATCTTCTTTTGATGCAAGTTCTACCAGCTTAAAAACATTACAAATTGGTGATCTCATGTTGAAATGGGAAAAAGCACATGAAGACAAAGGTAAACATACCAAATTTCAAAATATGTGGCTTGGACCATTTCAAATCATTGAAAAGATAGGCTCATCAACGTTCATACTGCAAGATTGATAAGGAAAGAGAGATTCTCTTCCTGTGAATGGCTTATCTTATAGAAATTGTTTTCTTAAGAAGGTAACCCCTTCTTACCTGTAAATATTCTTTATGCAAGTTTGTTTCTTTTAGAAAATAATGTTGTAAATAGTCTTCCATTGGCCTTTTACTATTGAAAATCTCTTTATGAAAATATTGTGAATACTTTATTTCAATAAGTAGAAACTTTTAAGGAAATGATTACAGTTTTGGAAAGTTGAATAAAAACATGAAACTTTGAGAACCTCGTAAAGTTTGTAAAATCTTCCAAAACCTTGAAAATAATATAAATCATTCTAAGTTTTATAAAGTTAAGATTGGTTATTTGTAAAAAGTAAAGACTTTTCCAAACTTAGCATCTACAACTCTAAAAAATTGACATCCATACTCTTAAGAAGAAAATTGTTTACCCCATCCACTAAGTTTATGATTTTTCAAAGTGTAATTCTAAAATATGTCTGATATTAAAGATAAGAGGTCTCATCATGAGCCTACTTACGATGATCATAGGGAACTAATTAAACTGACGTTACCAATACTACATATCAAAAAAGAGTAATGGCTTATAGTCACAAGACAAGGGGTCTCATCACGAGTCAACTTGTTTAGTTCAATTACAACCAGTGAATGGCATTGTTATAAGCTGGCTACCAAACTAGGACAATGGATTTTTACCTTAAAAAATTAATAAAAAATAAAATATATATATATGTAAACATATCTTTATGAATTTATCTTTCAAAAGTTATACTCTTAGATGGATGGGACGATGAATGATTTATGGTCAAAAGGTAACCCTGTTGAGACTATAGATGTTTGTTGGCAGCAGAGACAAAACCTATGACAAAAGAGTAAATTTAAAAGCTAAGTTGGAGGAGCCCCCTACTTTATCTTTATCAACCAATCAAAGCTTGAAGAAACCCAAAATGTTTTTATTTTTAAAGTATTGTAAAAGAAATTACAAAAACTTGTCATTTTATTCAGAATTATTTTTTATTTAACTATTCTTAGATAGTTTTCTTTGCCCTCAATTGTTTCGAATTAAGAAAGTTTTAGATATTGCATTATTTTTTCAGAGATAAGTGTTTCTCCTAGTGAATCACCAATTGTTGTGCTATACAACAACCCTCCCCATTTCAAAATTTTTCATATAAAACTTTAATAGGAAATGGGTCCCGTTTTAGAATATAAATAAAATCAATAAAACGTTTGAAAATATTTTTTTATAATAGGTTATATAAAATTTGCTTTTAGGATAGGTTAAATCACAATCGCAATTTTCAAATCTATCAAACCCATGAAAGTCTTGATAAGGATCGATCTGATTTGAATTATAATAAAACCTTATCATAAATCTTTATCGAAGGAAAACAATTATAAAAGGAATATATCGCATCGTGCACATACTTTATTTCAATAGTGAACTTAAGGTGTTCCATTGAGATCCACTGATGCAATAACTCAATCGGAAATTGCATATCCCTACTCATCAAGAATTCGTCCCAAGTGTTCCATAGAAAAACCTCCGATGTGATAAGCCGATCGCAATCACGCATTGCTAAAATAATAAAACACATCCCAAAAGCCCATTTGAAATCTTCCGATGCGATTTCATTATCGTGTAGCACTTTCGATAAAGGAAAAACATGAAGTATTACAAACATGTGTGGTTTAAAGTTATAAGTCAATTATAAAGAAAATTTAAATGATTTATCAATTTTAAAGCATGTCGTCTCCGCATGCCAGCTCACCAGTGATCGCAATCACTACCATGCAAAGGAACCATTTAAGCATGGCACTTGTAACTCCTGATCTGCGATATGAGATTATCGCTAACTGCCGATCGGGACATCACGATACCCATTCTAAAAAGTGCCGTTATAAATTTGCGATGCGACATATCATCATGGCATTAAAGTTTCACGTTGGAAGTTACAGAGAAATCATAAATAAGAAGTTATGGTTGAATCCTTCAAGAAATTCATCCGTGGTGGCTTAACATATTATAAATCCGTAGCATCTATTACACTTAATTGTTGTTAGTCGTGTGTGCTATGTATTAGCTTTGAACAAGTTTTTCCACTGTTACAGCCTTCTGTTTCATTTTTCAGAGCGAATCTGAAATCATCAATCTAGTAAAATTGTCTAAGAAATCTCGGAAAGCAAAAGTCCCAGTCATAGCGAAGGATGAACCAACAAAGTTGGTACTGATAGCTGATACTACCTGTTCAGGCCTTGGCAAGACTTCATGGGAGGACATATATAATTTACTCAAAGCCGAGGATCCAACTGAAATCGAAGAAGAAGGAGCAACGACTGATTCAACTGATAAATCAGAAAATACTCTTAATGATTTAGCCATATCCTTCCTCCATAAAATAGCAGCCTATGCGAAAGTGTTACCATACAATGACTTGGTGAGATGGGTAATAGAGAGTATCAACATAACTGGCAGAGCATTCTATACAACCGATGGAATGATATTCGGGACATTCAGGGCATAAGATATCAAGAAGATGTATCATTTTCCAGACCTCCAGAAACATTACAACAAGCATTTTTAGAACCTTTCACCAAGGAGAACGACGTAGAGTCAGAACTTATCAAGCAATGGAGACATTTCCCAAACAAGCATAAGCATGAATCCTCTGGTATGTACTCCGTAGACTCCTTAGCATCTCCCTATTACTATGCTGGAGCTATGACATGTAGACTCTTTGGAGTCTTTGATTCAGCTAGGTTTTCCATAGAAATGGTGCATTTAATGGAAGTAGCAATCCACTCTTATCTCATGGATTGGGCAACCATTTTATTACATAAAATGGCGAACCAAATCCTTGATTATAGAAGAAATAGGTTTGTAACTACCTGGATAATACCCCCATTCTATATGAGCGCCTACATCATGGATACCATTTGTTTCAATTATGACTACCCCATTCTAGGTTGGAAATGGACTCCTCAAGACCCAGCTCCTATTCACATTTATCATAAGTATTTGTGGAAGGCCCATTATAAAGATCATATATTTAGAATTTTCCATGGTTTTGTTTTACCTGCCCATCAGGCCATATTCAACAAACCTGCTCATCAGTTATCTGATGAGTCCAACATTGACCTAGCATCAATTGGAAATTGGTTTGGTGAGGAAATTTTCACCTACCTTAGACTTTTTGGCAGCGCCACAGATCCACATGTTCTCCCCTTGTACATTCCTGATAAACTATTGGCCAAAGAAATAGCTTCCCAGATAACAGAAACAGGAATGTCCAGGAACCTCAAAGAGTCCAGGAAACAAATGTGGCCTTCATTTCCCCTCCACTGTGGTACTTATTCACTACATGATTTTAAACATGCAGAGAAAGAAGAAGATAAGATAAAAATTTTGAATTTAGTAGTCATTCCTAAGAGTCAGTATGATCCAAAAGCAATGGCTTACAAATTTACCACTCAGGTGAAACTTGCCAAATTTGAACATGAGAAAGATGACTATGATGACTTGTTCTCTTCGGCTGAGTCATTTTCATAGGTAAAACATCTAGCAAAGATCAAATGAGGAGTAGGGGGGATAGATAAGCTTATGCAGTTCAGGACACAGAGGTGACAAGCACTACCTCTAGATTTGTTGAACACTACCCCTATGGTGTAGCAAGAAAGAAGCCCTGGAAGTGACCAAAGCCTTACCTCGGCAACTAAAAATCCTTTTGCCATAAAATATAATTGGTTGACCCATTGTGCACTATCATAGCATCACTCAATAAAGAGGCAGTTGACACTAGATTGGAATTTGAAAACGCAGATGATAAGGTAAAAAAATTTCTCTCTTGGCAAATTTTTGAAGAAGGCATGGCTGCTAATCTACCAACAATGGAAGAATCACATAAAGAAATCTTGTTTTTTGAGTGGGAATCACAATTAATAAAAGCTGAAAGAGCTACTTCCAAATCCAGGGCAACAATGAGCAGTGTGATTGAGTTGGTAAATGACAGCTTATATGGAACTAACTTGATTTCCGATTTCTCTCCAGGAAAGCTCTCGAAAGCAAAAACGCTAGAATATCAATGGAGACAGGATCTGGCCAACAGAGAAAAACAAGTCGGCAAAGTACAAGACTTGACTTGGGATGCATTTTGGTTTTTCCTAGTCAAGCCGCACAGCTAGTAGATGGCCACCAAATGCCTTGCCGACGCTGTCAATCTTATGGTTCCTAAACTTTCAGATGCTACATACACAACTCAACTACATTCCAGGCTGAGTCATCCTCTGTAAATTCAACAAATTCTCTTAATTTGTCAGCTGTAAGTACAAAAGAAGAAGTAGATACAATGAATCAGTTAAAAGGCTATCACGTTGTTATTTTCATAAACCATATCCCAGATTTTCATGTTTGCAGTTTTAATAGCTCAAAGCGATTTTTATTGACAGTTAGTTTTTACTTTTATTATTTAAACCCTTTCATATCTTTGAAGAAAGGGTCCTCAATTTGCATAAAAAAATTTATTTGAGAAGTTACACTTTTGTATTTCTGATTATATTTTTTTATCAGTAGTGGGTCAAGGTTCTACATTGTTGTGAAGAAAATTTTTCAAGACGTGAACTTTTGTATCTCCTGGAAGTTTTCTCAAAAACGAAAGTGGAATCAAAGTGTTATTTTCATTGGAAAGACTCAAATGCATGCGATATTTCTATCACTATTCTTTTGTCTTGTTTCCTTATTTGATGAAGCATTCCCTTTAAAAGTTGCTATTGTTGATGTATATATGATCTTCAAAATAATTCTTTATCATGTCATTTCTGAAGATTTAGAATTGTTATACTTTAAATATATATGTCAGTGATATACATTGTTATGAATGCGATATTTTTTATTTATAATTACTTTGTTTAATTTCTTAAAAAAAGTAATCATTATATATAAGTGCATCTATCGATTGATAAGTAAGCCATCTATGATTACTTATCTATTAAGAATAATAAAAAATAACATTGTTTGTAGAATACCCAGGTTATATAAGTATGTTTGTATATTTTTGAGTTATAGGTTAAAGCACTTATCATCCTTATTATACATTATAAAACAATCATCCATCAAACCATTCATTATATGGGAAACTGGTCCCATAATATCCAGTCGGAGCCACCACACCAAATGGAAAAGGAGTTGTACTAGGTTCTAGATCGGGTGGTTATCCCTAATGTTGGTGCTAGGATTTTAGAGGCATCAACATGGCAGTGATTACGTTAGAGCTGTGGAAATGGTTACGTAGTGTGGAAAAGGCTGGGTTGATGCACTTGTTATGGATACCACATTTCCACCATGTGCCCATCACCATTTTCATCATCAGGCAGCTGGTCTGCCTAGTGCATGATGGGTATCTATGGCTGGAGGAGCCTATTCCCATCATGACAAACCTCCTCCACCATTGCAGGAGGATCCCAACATCGAGCGGTTGGAGACAGAGGCATGCGAACTCCAGCAATAGTATGACAACATCATAGGGACTGCATAGATAATAGTCCTTACTCAGTGACTTGCAAGGGTGCAGCAAGCCAAGGCCTCAAAGGAGAAGGTGGACACGGTGTGCCATAAGGAACCAGTTCTCAAAGTGCACATCCAAACATGTTGACGAAGCCTTTACAATCACGGTAGATATTGAAGGAAAGCTCGCACAGATTCATGGGATGCATCCATAGATGTAGCGAAACACGCCAGAAACGGAGGTCTCAGAAGCGAGAATGTAGCAGGTACAACAAGCAGTTTCTCAGTGCGTTGTGGACATCAAGACTGTTCAAGACTAGTTGGAGGGACTCATTGCCAAGATCGTCGCACCGACAGATTGACATGAGGGAAAGTCATGATGTTTGTATTGGGGGCCTGTTGGGCATGGAATCCCCCCATAACATGTTTTGGGGCTAAAAGCCCAAGTTTTGAGTAATATTGTTGTAAAAACTCCGCGAATTGTGGGCGTGAAGTGCGAATTGTATGTTAGAGTCATAGGGTTGTCCACCCTAAGTTTTTAATGTAGTGTCGGCCTACCCATGGTTCGCAGACCATGGGATTGAATAAATAGAGTGAGGCTCTAAGTTGTAAAGTAACTAAGTAATGAAGGGATAGAATACGATAACTCAGCATAGAGCAAGAGTTTAAGTGTCTTAGGTCATAGTAGTAGGAAGAGGCTCTACAGCTGAGTGCACAGAGGCCTAGTAGAGTTTGCAGGTGAGTGCGTGGACCCTTGTAGCTGAGTGTGCAAGGTAGAGTTGAGTTTGTAACTGAAGGAAGAAAATAATAAAGAGAAGTTTTATCTGAATCCTGTCTATCTGTTTTGAGTTATTACATGTTTGATATGACTTGCAATTATACTGTTTATTTACTACATGCACTTACATGAATTGTGAATATTGTTAAGTATAACTAAAAGTGTATAAATAGGTTCAGTTAATCACCTAATATCAGGTTGTGAATAAGGACTGGGGTAAAAACACTAATCGAGCCCTGATTAGGGCTGCGTGAAGGCAAGATATCAGGTTGCGAGGTATAGGTAAGTGCGTGTAGTGACATGCGCACAGGGTCGAATCGAGGATCACTTGAAACCATCGGACATCTCCAGGGTGCAGAAACCTAGTTCTAGCACCCTCCCATACTATTTTGGGTGAGATCTTAGTTCGTGCTCTCTAGACTATTGCCGAAAGGGCCAGTACTACCAGGATTTGTTTGGCTAATTCACCACTGAACCTAGGTCAGGCCCTAACAAGCCAACAGGCGTCCCACGCCTCCTATGCCTTTACTGCTGCTACCTATTTTCTTCTCTTCTATGCCAATTGCACCATCCACAATTTTCCCTTCTCCTTCTTCCGTTGTGCAACAAAATTTTTTGTTTCTATCATGGAGATGGCTAGATCATGACACTCCAGTGACCATGACTCAAGCACAATGAATATAAAATCGTTCGTGGTCAGGTACGACAGTTCATTCCACTTCTTTGCGGGGTCCTTTCACGCCCTGATGTACACTTGATGGAAGTTCACCTTGAACTCTGTGAAGCTTTGTATGCTATTGTAGACAGTGGGTGATAACCAAGGCTTGCAGTTAATCCCCATTCTGATGTTCATATCCACGAACACCCATAATATCTTTCTGTCTCAAGTCCTTTGCGCATCTTTAGTGGCCCACAGCGAAGCATACTTTGTGGCGTCTGGAAGATCTCATGCAATTGTGGGGAACTAGTTGTCCTCAGGCAACTCCCAAGCTACCAACACTATGGACAGTAGAAGCCATGCATAGTGGAAGGTCTTCCCCTATTCATGTGCCTCATGGAAATTCTCCAAGAACGCCTTGCACAGGTACTTTGACCAGTTAAATTAGATGCCCTCTTCACATTGCGTGGCAAGTGCTACCACTAGCACAGGCACCTCATCAGTGTGGCAGTTCTGCATAACCTTGCCAGCCGATATCTTGGTCACAACTTTGACTGCCTTATTGTTGATACTGGAGATTGCGTACCCTCTCTTCTTCTTCTCCAACTTGAATTTTTCCTTCATGGCCTTCATAATGGCCAAGTCATTTCTCTTACCTTCTGAAATATCTGCTGGGTCCTCCCCCTTTCAAGGAAGTCAGGTAATTCTATGAATCAGGTGGTCCGTGATGGGGATGGGTAGCTCCAACCACAAACACCCATTATGCACCAGGCAGAGTAGTTGCCTAATGACAAAAATAGTTACTCGGGTGTGATGCTAATACAACACCCAGAGTAGGTTCAACAACCCTGATTTCTCTACTCCGCGCAACCACTTGTGTGACTCCAACTTTATGACTCCCGCCGCAGTGTTTTTCTTTGGCTTCATGAGTTGCGCGGTTGCCAAGTGTGAGAACTTCTTGTGGTCCACGAGATCCCAGTCTTCAAACTTTAGACTCGGCACCCATCCCAAGTGTGCCTCTTCAAAAATGATATCACCAGGTAGCATCGAATTCTGCAGAGAGCTCTTACTCTCATCTAGGTCCTTGGGCACCCTTGCCTTTCCTTTCCGCAAAGGAACATATGAGGGCTATCGGGTTAGAGGGTTCGTGCCCTCAGTTTCCATCTCCATGTATTTGTCCTCCTCCTCTTTGACAAGGATCTCCTTAAAGTCTTCCTCCTCCTCATCAGTTTCCAGATTAACTGCTTTCTCCTTTTCTTCCATGGTCAGTTTCATTTGTAGTGGGTTTCGAGGGGACACGTGCACTAGAATCATGGCCAGTCTATCTTTCTTGGGTGTCGTCATGCATGTTTATTTAGGGATTTTCGCAGCTATATTGGTGCTCTTAGGGGCATCTCCTACGGTCATGGCCTACGCAACTTCTTCAATGGTTGTCTCTTTGATTTCCCCTGGCTTCCTTAGCCGCTGCCATCTTGCTTTTCCATAAATCTCTCAACTGCTCAGATAGGTGCCGAAACAATGCCTTCAACTGTAGGTCGGGGTTCAGAAATCTCTGGGTGCATAACAATTGAATTCTCAAATGATCGTGTTGTTTACTGGGCAACCCTTTGTAATTTATAGAGCCTTTTGAATTTGAATTCGACTATTCCCCCCAAATCCGGTCCATTAATGCTCCCTTGGTGGTGGATTTTCCCAAATCTAGCCCATAAATCCTGCCTTAAATGTGTGCCACCTGCTCCATTTGGTCTCAAACCAAGCATCACATCATGACTAGTGACTTTAATGGTCATTTTCCAGCCGACCTGCATGGCAACGCAGCTACCCTTGCACTTTTGCAGAACCTGTGACACTTCACTCCTGTGCGGAGCCCTAACATCGCATAGTTTTCAGGTAAAGTAGTTTATAGTCCCACACCTCCTTTCAACTTCTTGGGGTGCTAAGACTATGCTTCCTGCGGCTAGTCAGATAGGAAGAGTTCGCCATTTAACTTCGCTACCAGTTACTTTTCCTCGGAAGAGTACGCCATTTGACTTCACCAACTGCATCGCGCCCCTATTCAAGGTTTTCTTAATCACATATGGTCCAATCCAAGGCATCAAGCTGATCAACTCTCGGTATTAGTCCCCAAATTTTTCAATGTATTCGTACGCATCCTATTTTATCACCACTATTTTCTTATCAAGAAAGTTCTTCTTTATTCCTTCCTCAAGCTTCTTAACTTCTTCTTCCATCATGGTGATTTTATCCCTTAACCAAACTCTTTCATTCATGAGTTCTTGGAGCCTAAGATCACCTTACTAAATCTCTTCATCAGGTCCCAAGTGTTCTTCTTCGAGTTCTTCCAACTGCATGATCCCGTCTTTGAAGGCTCCGTGATCTGTCATATCCATGGGCGTTGCTACACGCAGACTAGGCATGATATATTCCATCTGTATTACAACGTTTGCTCCATAGGCCAGCCTAGAAGGCGCCTGTCCCATCATTTTATTGCACGTTGTCCTATAAGCCCATAAAACTGCTGGTACATGCAAGTCCTAATCACTTCACTGCGCACTACATACCTTGTTCAGTGCTTCACACACCTCGTTAAATGCTTCTGCATGGATAACCTTCTGTGCGATCATTCTCTCCACATTCTGTCATTCCAACTAGAGGATCCATTTGTGCAATTCCCACCCCCTCCCCCCCCCCCCAACACAATGTTCTTATTGACCGTATCTCCCAATCGAAAGTTCATGTGCATCCATGTAGGTTGTTTTCCATATGTCGGCATCCACCTAGCTAGATGTGCACGTGGTTTATCCTACCCATTGAATTTATGTGTCAATCGCACTCCAGGCTTCCCAAACTGCATGCACATCACTCTTCTACATTCGTGCCAGTCCTCAAAGCTCCCTCTGTGCATACCCCACCACCTTGCAGGCATAGCGTGCAGTACCGAATTCAAGGCCTAGAAATGTTGCTTTTTTGGCACCTCCCTTTCAAACTTATCTAGGAAATTATCTTCCTCACTTAACCCATCATAAGTAGGTAGATCCCTCACTTCTGTCGATATGTAGCACAATGATCAGTGTGGTTACCTCGTGTAACCAGTTATTCCATCGCTCTATCTCCTCATCTGAATCTGAAGTGCATGATCTTTCGCAATCCCATGAAATTTGTCCATCCACAGTGGGATTTACCCAGTCTTGCTCTCATGCAGATATCTTATAGATACAATCCAAATCATCGTCACTTTCATAGTTGCACACCAGCTCTGTATAGCGCTATCATTCAGCAGGGTCCAAGGGTATAACTACGTGCAGAGACTTCTTCTAAAAATCGTGTCAGTGGCCCAATCAATTCCTCAGAATGCAAGTTAGGGATTGTTGTCATCAAAAATCTCTATTACTTCAAAGTCTGCTAGCATGCTCACTCCCTCCATATCCATGGTGATTCCCTGCAATCTCCCCATAGGTATTATCTTTTGTTGGTTTGCCATTCACAGCTGGATAGGAGACCATTGCAACGTAGGCCTCCCCATGCACTCCCATGTCTATTTCGGCAAAACGTTCGCATCTGATTCCAATTCTATAATTACTTTGTCCATCTCATATTCTCCAATCTGCATGGTTAGCCTCATTTCTCTCCCTCTCCTAATCTTGTGTTTTCCAATCTTCTAGATTACACATGGTTCTCCTTTTGTGGTCCTAGTGCATCTTTTAATGAGTTCTTGCAATCCTTTTACAACCTTACTATCGCGCAATAGCTTCGTGCATGTTTCCAAGAATGTCATAAGCATAGATGGGTCCATTTCCAGCTCTAGTCTATCTTTTCTTTCTGAAGTGGAGGCATCAATGAAGATCTTCTTAGCTTCCATGAAGGTTTCCTTAGTGCTCTCCAAATCAAACTCCGCTTCTTTTGTCAAATCCTTGCGAACCCAAGTACTATCTTCAAGTTATTTACCTTTATCATCTCCTGTCGCAATTCAACTTTGAAGCACAATGTTCACATTTGGATCTTCCTTGTGTGGCTCAGACCTCATTCAATGCAGGTTCTGAGTCGGGGGAGATGGTAGCACTCCCTTGTTGCATATCCTAGCTATCAGCGTAGGACAATCCTTCGTCTCATGATCAAACAAGGTACAATACAGACATGATGGGCACGTTGGATTTGTACAATCGTGAACATAACCTCCCTGCAATTATAGCATATCAGCTGTCTGCGACCTCTTCCAGGGCCTCCTCCACCTTGGCCTCGTCCGTGCCCCTAAAATCTGGTTCCCGCCATCCCTGCACTCTGGTCTACGGGCTGTGTTTTAGCCTGAACTCTGTAGGTGGGAGTTCTATCCATCATCAGCTCATAGCTTCTACAAGTGCGCTCGTCATGCCCAACTGATCTACAAAAATTACAGAACAACTATTGCGAATTATGTGTGTAGTTCTGTAACAAATGGCAGCTATCCATAGCATGCTTTCCTCCTATTTCACAAATTGTGCACCAAAAAGTAGGTGTCGCACTAGGTCCTGCTCGTGCCTCTGGTCTTAACAGCATCGGAACTCCTCCCATGAGGTAATTTGCGAACACCAGGCAATGGCCCTTATCATGACCCTAACCCTTGCATTTTATGCACCACACCTCTTCGCGCACTTCTCGTCGAGCTATCTTGTCCTGTTACAGACTTTGCATCCCATGGCATAAGTTTTTAAACTGCGTGTGGATCTGTTGAACTCTGCATGTGGATCTGTTGAACTCCCAAGTTAGGATCCCGCATCAAGGTTTCATGCAGCATCATCGTGATCTCCAAGGCCTCTGCCTGAGTTGTTAACCTCTATTGTGACTGCACATTCCTCAAATGTGAGATTAGCGACGTTACAAACCATTCACGGTGTTGTCCATCCATCAAAGTCATATTAGCTTCGTGAATCGTACACTTCAGTATTTGATCCAGCTCCCAAGGAGTCTCACCTGGTAGCATTATGATCTCTTGGAATCCAATGATCTATTGCGCTTGTGAATTCGGCCTCCTAAATTCTCTTTTTAGCACAATTTGGATATCTATGATTCCCGCATTCGGATTGTCATTAGAATTCTAAATATACTAGGTCAGGGCGCGATCCTGTAGAGCACTGACCAACATCACTTTCTTTATATTATCATCTGTGACTCCATGCACTTCCCATATGGCTCTTATCACAAACCAAAACTAGTATGGATCTTTATTTCCTACTCCCTTGAACACAGGCAACTTTATCGTGCTTGCCATATTGACTCGCGGTGGTGGCGGAGGTGGTGCGGGCAAAGATGGAGGTGAAGGCAGTGAAATTGGTGGAAGTGTGAGTGGGGGTGGTATGCATGGAATCCTTTGACTTATCAAATGGATTACACTTCATGGAAAGACCTTTGCGAGTTCTTCATTGTCCCCTCATAGAGGTGAAATTGAAGGGCTATTCTCTGGTCCCCTACTTCCTTCATCTCTTTAGGTTTTTCTACTTCACATACCTCCAGACATCAAGTTAATTGTATAACCCTCTTTTCACACAATAGCATTTTAATCCAAGTATTTAGAGACTTTACGTACTTACCTCGTGGTACTTTGAGAAAGCTTTGCTCCACTTCACTATAGCTGGCTGAAGTATCTATCATGAACTCAGTAATGAATCCTCCTATAATCCGATCGAACTAGTGATCAACAATGTGTGCGATCTTATCCTTAGATGCTTCCAATCTGCGCACCAACTCTGGGGTCCACACAATAGGATTTTCAAGTCTCCACCTTCCTTGGCTATCTTCTAGTTTTGCGATCCACTTGTACAGCTCAGTAGGGAAAGATGAGAAAAAGATTTCATGGATCTGTGTGTACAGGTAGTAGTCTAACCACTCTTCTTTTTTCAGTAGTGAGTTCATGTTCTCCTGAGCCGTGAACTCATGAATTTCTCTATCCAACCAACCTTAAATTTCCTTCTTAGTTGGATTCCATTAGTAAGACATTAGACATCTCTATGCAGATTCCAGTCCCGACAACGGAACCATTTGTTGGCTTGATGGGGCTTGACCCAATTTCGAAGTTAATTAGCCAAACAAATCCCTACACTATTGGCCCTTTCGGCAACAACCTGCAGAGTCCAGATTGAGGTCTCACCCAAAGCAGTATGGGGGGATGCTGGAACCAGGTTTCCACACCCTAGAGATGTCTGAGGGGTCAATTTAGTCCAACTGTGAATACCTTCACACAAGTCACTTCACGCACTATCTTGACTTTCAAGGCCTTCGCGTAGCCCTCACTGGGGGCTGAGATGATTTCGCACTGCCCTGGTAGCGATCTACACTACTTCCCCAAGTTATACCATAGATCTTACTTATCTTCTTATAACAGTTAGTTATATTCACGTAAATAGATGCTTTATCTTATATTCACTTTATTAACACATTCATATAAGTTCGTGCATCATATAAACAATAGAAATTATATTTATATCTGATACATTCAATGCACAAAACAGGAATAAGATACACATAAATGATGTAAAACTTCTCTTTATTACTTTTCCAAAGGTTACAAACTCGACTCGCCTTGCGCACTCAACTATAGGGGTCCGTGCACTTAGCTGCGGACTACTAGGCCTCTGCGGACTCATATGTAGAGCCTTCTCCTACTCTACGACCTAAAGACTCGACTCTACAAGTAGATAAGACTCAATTCTCCATCTATTGCTTTCACTTCTCTAACTGATTTACAACGTAGAGCCTCACTCTATTTATACAATCCCATGGTCCATGGACCATGGGTAGATTTCTAAAGCCGACATTACATTACAAAAATGAGTTCGTTCAACCCTATGACTCATTTACAATCTTCGCCCTCTGTGCCGACAAAACATGGAGCCTTTACATAAGATTTGGTCAAAGTATGGGCTTTAAGCCCCAAAACTTGCCTTGGGGGATCCTGCGCCCAACAATATTTTATACTTTTTTGATTGTTTTCTTTCTTTTAGTCCTTTGATTATTCTTACCCTTTTTACATTTTTTATTTTTAATATGGGAAAACATTTTGCAGAAAGCAAAAGTATGTACAATATTACAAGACTAACCATAACTAATTCAAAATTATGAATCCTATTATTATAGGACCCTAACATATTCAAATGGGGATCATATGTTCAATGATCCAAAATTATTCAAAACCTATGTTGAGAAATTTCCCATTAGGATGAAAAGGAATTCTATCTTTTATGAGCTCCCATATTGGGTGCATCTTAAGATTTCCTACTTACTGGATACGATGCATATATTTAAAAATGTTTCATTTTATTTATAGAGGCACATATCATCAAAATAAAATGACACATTTTCTATTAGGAGAGATCTTATTTCTTCAAAAGCTAAAAATAAACATTGGTCAAGACAAGAAGGTAGAGGAGAGGCTAGTCCCTCTTGGTGTTTCAAAGAAGGTGATGTCCCATGGATTTTAAATAAAGATGATATTTCTATGGGAAGGGAAGTTATAATGGGTGTGAGGGTGCCTTCTTTATATGGGTATTCACTACAATGCTTCTTCACTGTGGACAACGATTTTTCAGGGTTGAAATCGCATGACCATTTGAACCTTCTAAGAGTATGTATGTCAACAACATGATTTTATTATTTATTATTATTTTGATGCCATGGGATAAAATATAATGAATTTTTGTATGTTTTTACTTTGAAGTGTAATTATCTTTTGCTTGTGTATGGGCGTGTGAACCATAACTTTCCCCAAGATCTACGATGCAATATATCTAAACTATCTGCATTTGTATATTGGAACACATCAAAGGAGATTTACATGGGTAGCATTCGACGATGACATCAAGAGATAGCTGAGATTGTTTGTATGTTTGAGAAGGAATTGCCAACAAGTTTGACGGAATTGCAAGTTCATATAATTCACATAGTAGATGAGGTTGAAATAGTTGGGTTGGTTTCTGATCATTGGATGTTCTTCTTAGAGAGGGACATGAAGAAAGTGAAAGGTTTTGTTCAATAAAGGAAAATACTTGAGGGGTCTATAGCTAAGGGGAACATATCATATGAGTCTTTCTATTATGAAGTGAGTGGATTGACAACTTACCAGGTACGGTGATTTGGGATGATGAAAGGGATGAAGACAAAAGAGAAGGGGAGCTTCTCGAAATGAATGGAAAAAGGCACGTGATAAAGAGTAAGTGACTTATATTTTTTACAAATTTTTACACAGTAACTATTTGCACTGAACTTCATAATGTGTATTTTGATCTTATATATACTATATATGTCAGCTTGATTTCATCAGTGAATTCAGAAATTGAAGCCATCAACAAATTCCTTCATTACAATTCGGAAGCAACACAGTTGTGGGTTGATTGTATGGGAAATAGAGGAGAAAATGGGGCAGTGACAAGAAATAATTCAAATGGTTGAATGGTAGAAGCATGCCTTATGCTAATAGTTTAACAAAAAATATGCCAATGATATGCCCTAATAGTTGGGCTATTTACCAATTCAGAGAGAAATATTGTGCATTTTTTCATTCCCTGCGTGCTAAAAAGGATGCACTAAACATAAGGATTGGGTACAACAACTTGGTAATAATCTATTTCTTACTATTTTATCTTCATAATACACCTTTGATTGTAACATATATATTTTATATTTTAATTATGTTTGGGTTATTACACACATGACGTTGTGATTTTTTCACTTTTTTATAGGTGCATTTGTTCCCATATATGTGGGCATATGGACATCATCTTCGCACAGAGGATGTCAACACAAGACTATGGAGTGGAAGTCAAATTCAACCAATCTAGTCATTATAGCTACCACAATCAATACCTAATACATGGGACACTAGGTTACATCGGAAAGGTACAAGAGATCAATAAAGTAGACTTCTCTTTGTTCCAATGTGTTATTTTTAGGTGCAAGTGGTGGGACACCTTTGATCAGAATAATGTATAGGAAGATCACAATAGTGGGTTGATATCTATCAACTCTAGCAAAACATGGCATAAATCTAGGGAGCCTTATGTTTTCACCAAAACACTACAATAAGGTGTTCTTTTACCCATATATGTTGGATAAATTTTGGTGGTTTGTATTAAGACTTAGCCCTAGATAAAAACATATTTTTGAGAACAACATTATTATCATACCAAACGAGGAAGTTAATTAGGGTGATAACGATGGAGAGTGATATGTACTTGTTATTTCATCATTTATACTATTGTTGTATGCTTTTGTTATCATTATTTCACTAATTATATTATTTTTTTGTTCATCTTGTTGACATTTTATAATAAAATTGGTTAGATTCACAAACATTTTTAAACATTTTTTTCCAGTGGAAACATTTTTATAGTACTTAAAACTAAGCATTTCCAATTTTGTAATTTAAAATTTAAAATTAAAATCTTAACATATTTGTTTAGTTCTAAGTTTGTGATAAGTTTAGTTTGGGTTTTGTGATAATTTAGTTTTCAACTTAGCTTCTTGTTAGTTTACATACTTTTATCATTGCTTGTGGAAATATTTAAATTATGCCCCCAATATTGTCTAAAACCACAATCAATGAAGTAATTTAAAATTTTGACAACAAGACATTTATTCATCTTCGCACAACATTAGGACATACAAGATATTACAGAAAATTTATCAAAGGATATGCATAGATTACTGTACCTATGGAAAAATTGTTGAAGAAAGATATAACTTTATTATGGAATGAAGAATGTCAAAAGAGACTCAACACACTAAAAAAAAAGATTGTAATTGTGCCTATATTGGTCTTTCCATATTAGAATAAGGAATTTCATGTTCATGTGGATGCTTCATGTATAGTTTTAGGAGTGGTATTAGGACAACCCAGTGCAAGAGAAATCGATCACCCTATATCTTTTGCAAGTAGGACAATGTCTAAAGTAGAGAAGAACTATACAACTAAAAAAAGAGAAGGGTTAGCTATGGTATATGCATTATAGAAATTCATACATTATATGCTAGGAGAACATTTTGAGATGTTCACAAATCACTCTGCACTAAAGTATCTGGTCAATAAGCCTGTTTTAGGAGGGAAACTTTGCAGATGGCTATTATTATTTCAAGAGTATGACTTTGAAGTTGTTGTTAAGCCAGGAAGACTAAATCTTGGACCTGATCATTTGTCAAGGTTGGAAATCAGAGAAGAACTAATGAATATAGGGCATAATATTCCTAATGCATAGATGTTTGCAATCATGGTACCATATGATCACTTTGCTGATATTATTTAGTTCTTAACCACATCGATGGCTCCTTTAGAATACACTGTGCACCAGAAGAAACAGTTGGCAGTTAAGGAAACATATGTTTCACTAATAACAGGACATTTGTATAAAATTGGACCACATGAAATACTGTGCAAGTATGTTCTTGACCATGAAAGACAGATAATTTTGACAGAAGCTCATATTGGTGGAGTTGATGGACATTATGTAGGGAAAGCTACTACACATAAAATTTTAAGAGCAGGTTTTGTGTTATCCTGCATTACAAAATAATGCAAAGGAGCATTGTCGGGCTTGTGATATCTTCCAAAGAAAAGGAAAACCTTCAAGGAGAGATGAAATGACACTAGTGCCACAGGTAACTTTGCAGGCTTTTGACAAATGGGCTATTGATTTTGTAGGACCTATTAATCCACCCAAGAAAAAGATTGCTACAAGGTATATAATTAGTGCAACTAATTATTTTCCAAGGTGGGCTGAAGCACATCCAATGAAGGATTGGAAGGAAGAAATTGTTGCGAAGTTTGTCTTTAAATACATACTGTCCATATTTGGGTGCCTAAAGATATTGAGGAGTGACCAAGGGTCACATTTTCTGAATAAGACCATTGAAGCACTAATTGATGAATTTTAGGTTTACCACCAAAAGAACACTTCTTATCATCCTCAAATAAATGGAATTGTGGAAGCATTCAATAAAATTTTGGAAAATGGACTGATGAAGTTATGTAATGTGAACATGGATGACTGGGATCTTAGAATTCCAACGATATTATGGGCTTGTAGGACTACATGAAAAAAATTGACAGGTCAGATACCATTTAGGTTGGTTTATGGTAAGAAGTTGTGATTCCCATGGAATAAATTATCCCTAGTCTAAGAATTGCAGATTTTACAAATATGTTAGACACCGACATTATCGAAGAAAGGATGTTGCAGTCACTGGCTCTGGAAGAAGACAAGTTTGTAGCAGGATTTCATCAACAAGTACAAAAAGAAAGAGAAAAGGCTTGGCATGATAGGCACATTAAAAAAAAGAAGTTTCAGGTATAAGACCTTGTTCTCCTTTGTGTCAGAAATTTTGTGAAATTTCTAGGGATGTTCAAAACACACTAGTTAGGCCCATATTTGATTAAGTGTGTTACTGATGGAGGTGCCACAGAATTAGCAAATTTAAACGGAGAATTAATCCAAGGAAAAGTAAATTGCAGTATACTGAAGTTGTACAGGTATGACAGTGTCCCTACAACTTTTCCCTGAAGAAGAAGGAAGGAAAATATTAGTGTCACATGCAGTTGAAAGTGGACACTGGACTATAAACTACACTATAGAGAGAGATTCAAAGAACAAAGTACTTCGCTACAATCAGGAATATGTCGAAGCTCATAGGAGTCCTCGACATAAGATAGAGATGCGCCACAATGTGAAATATTTCAAAGTTTGTTAGAAAAGTAAAAATATTATTGCTAAAAGGGAAAAGACATGCGTAAAGTTGCATTATAGATGATAGATCAACAAAAATTATGGTAAGATACGCATTTAATATGACAAATTGACATAATTTAGGAATAGATACGCATTTAATGACACAATCGGAGCATAATCAAGACAAAATGAAATCTAATGATGAGGTTCAAATGCCAAAATTGTTATAGATAAATGACTCCCTTGTCGGCTAAGGAATTTTCTAAATCGAGAACTTGAGAGAGTAATAGTACAAAGGAGTTGCAGATATTTCTTGCATGAATATCCTATCGACTAAAGAATTTACGTGAATATTTAATGAGATAGGCTTAAAAGGATTCATGGAAGCAGCCTTTGCAGCAACAACTAATGCACCCACAACACCACATGTAGCAACGACACCCTTAGTACAACATCGACACTACATAAACAATGGAAATCACCAAAGAAGCATAAGCAAGCCAAGGAGGAGAAATCCAAAAGAAAATAAGACAAGAAGCCTACCAAACTTATGAAACCCCAGAAGTAGCCTAAGAAATTCAATGTCAGGAAGAATAGATAGAAGAGATAGAGCCGAACGCAGGGAGAATAGTATTCATTTCACCCCTTCCATCTTATATCCCACCAAGAAAGTCAAACACAAAACTTGTAAAGGATGTTGAAGATGCGAAGTATGAGATATTCACACCATTATTGCAAGAAGAAGTGCCCTTTGAAGGAGAGTTGTAGGAAAAATTCTACGACTAAATTTTATAGGCAACAACTTCAAATACAGGATGAATTATCCATGTTTCACGCCCGATCGATACTTACAGTTGGTTCACTAACTAGAGAGTGGAGTGACTAGATTAGTGGCACAATGGTGGGAAAATGGGTTGACGCAGTCATGGTTGCTCAATATGTTAAAATTTTCACACTTTGATAGGAGCTCAACTAATACAACATGTGTGTGCCAATTACTGGTGCTAATTCATGATGGACACTTGAGATTGGGGGACAAAATACCTATAGATGAAATGATGATTTTGAGAATTACAAAGTTTCCATACTAAGGGTGGAACCCTATGGAGGAGTTCGTTGGGAAGGACCGGGACCACGCCATAGTAGAAAGCATGAGGCAAAAGTATGGGTTGGTGAAAGGAAAGAGGGCCTATGACATCAACTCTATCAACAACCCAGTAGTGCACTTTGTGGCACATATTATGGTTGGGAAAATCATGAAGAAGTGTCGCACAAATGAAGTCCTTGCGTCAGTGGTAGATTTAGCTGCATATTGTGTAAATGGTGTACAATAGAATTGGGTTGGGTACCTAGGAAAATAATTCCTAGATGACTGTCGCGATGCTTACATATGTTTGTGAGGCTACAATTTATTCTTCGCTATGACATACTACTCAGCCATCGCAAGGCTATGAAAACATATTTTTCTTTATTTTATACTAGATGGATCTACCTATGATTATGAATCAGTATCTGTGCCTCTTGCCAATCTCTAAGCACAATACAGGCAAGTCGTGAGCTTCAAGGAAAATTTCGATAAGGTGAAAATTCAAACGTGCAGAGACCCTAAGAGGAAATGACACACATTGCCATACTTGGTCAAAGAGGAGGATTTGGCAGCATTAGTGCAAAAATGGCCCGCGAAGTGGATGACTCCTAGGGAGGAAGTAGAGGATAGCGCCATGGAGGAAGAAGAACCAGACACTTCACACGATGGCAAAGCAAGTGGAAAGGATAAACGATAAGAATTAAAGGAGGAAAAAGAGGAAGATGAAGATAAACACCACAATGAAGAGAATCATGAAGAGGAGCACCATGAGGAAGATCCTAAGGGAGGCAAAGATAAGATGAAGCAAACAAAGAAGAAAGAAATAGAGAAATATATCGTGGAGAAAAAGAAAATGCAGACTAGAGTTTCGTCAAGTGGTGGAAAGAAGCATAAGGAGACAAATCTAAGGACACATTGTGGCTGGTCCTTACTGATGGGGACCTAGATGAGATTGGTGAGAAGGTATAGGAAATCACAACGCACTCATGGAATAGGATAGAGGATCACTACGATGAACTTATCAGAGGTGTATAGGAAAGAATCATGGAGTTGAAGCTTTTGGCTTTATCAGTTAGACAACCCACACAAGTATAAGAAAGGATTATAGAGGGAAGGCCAATAGAGCCTACCCTTGCTGCGAGGGTAACACAAATACCTGCAAGGGATCTACAATTCTAGTAAGTAGAAATTCAGAAGTCGGGGAAGGAGTGGACACACATAATCCTGATCATCATAGTAGTGCCACTTCGAAGGTTACATAAGATGCATGAATACATTATAAAGGAATTAAAATTAAGGGAGAAATTCATGTCACAACTCAACATACACATAGAAAAGGAGTGGGCCTCGCTCTAACAGAAGCTCGACCAAACAGCACAAGAGAGAGATTAGATAACAAAAGAATATTAGTAGTTGAAGAATGCAGTGGAAACAATGTGCATGGAATTCCATACATGGAGGTATGCGAAGACGAATCAATAGAAGAAAAGGTGGAGAAGCTCGACCTTACAATCAAGGAGTAGAAGGATATATTTGTCATGGTACATTTTGAATATGAAGTTAAAATCAGTGAGCTACGATTGAATCTACATTTCACTATGCCACTATAAGTGAGAAGTCAGAGGGAGATTGACTTAAGGATATTCATGGTTAGTATCTCCGAAACATTGGTAGACTACAACAAGCTAATAGATGAGAGTATGCATATTTGAACTTCATTGCAGGAAGATCCAAATGTTTAGATACTATAGGAGGAGGTGTAGTAAAAGAAACAACAGTTAGAAGCAAGTCAAGCAACTATGAAGACATTCCCTATATCGCAGAAGCTCGCAAATATCACTAAAGCGAAAGAGTTACAGAAAAGGATCGAAGAGATGAAGAGGGAAAAGAAAATATTGATAGATAGAACTGAACCTTGGCAGGACGAGGCCCTTCAACCCTTCCAGACAGTGGATGAGTAGCTCTAGGATCTTCGATAGAAGGAGGCAACATTGCTATAGAGGTCCAATGAGCATGTAACAGAAGGATTGTTGGAGGAAGCATGCATCGAGGATAAGTAGATGGAAGAAGTGCTCCACCAATTCTACCAGGCCTATAATAGTATTGCAGAAAAAGATTAGAGGCACAACAACTAAGTGACTCAGGCTGAGTCATAGGTGAGTGTTGGTGGCCTATTGGGTGCAACCCAAGTTGGCTAGATTTTCAACAAGGAAGCCAAATTTTGGGGATAAGGCATGCAGTACAAACTATGAAGTGGATGTGTAGCAGAGCAGCAGAGCACACAAGGACTGCACAGGAAGGGGATTTAACGGAAAGTCCCCTTCCTTTTTGCAAAAATATGTAATATTGTATAAGTTGAAGAGTTTTGGTCCATAGTCCCTTATATTTTAGAAACCATGGTATGTGATCCATGGTGTTATAATGACATAATCCCTCGACATAATATTATATATGGATGAATAATAAAGAAGGAAGTCAGTAACGTTTAGAACCAATCTTTGTTTATGGTTTGATTCTTTGTGATTGGGTTTTTTGGCAAAGGGAAGGCTCTACAGCTAAGTGCGCAGAGGCCTAAGTCTGCAGTTGAGTGCATAGAGGACCTGTAGCTGAGTGCGCAGAGGCCTAAGTCTGCAGTTGAGTGTGTAGAGGACTTGTAGCTGAGTGCGCAGGTCAAGAATTGTTTGTTGTACAAATTTTATGTTATAAGTAATAGTTCTTGTGGATGTAATCCCACATTGGGATGAACCATGTTAAAATCTCTGTCTACATGTGTTTATTTGCTTATTATATGCACTTTGTTTCAGTACTATGAAGTTTATGAATGTTTATGGTATGCTTAAGTAAAAACTGTAATTATGTGAAGACAAGTATAAGTCGAAGTATTTAATGAATGAAATGTAAAATATAAGTGTTAAAACATAAGAAAATACATGTGTGCCACAATGCAGTATCCCCCTGGCTGCGAAAACCTGGTTCTGCAACCTTCCATAATCAGTTCGGTTGAGACTGCAATCTGCTTGCAGGTCGTTGCTGAGAGGGCCAGTGGTTGAGGGTTTTGTTGGTGCGTAGTACACTTCGAATGTGGGTCCAACCCACCTAAGCCAACGTAAAGGAGTTATACTAAATCTAAATTAATTATAAAAAATTATGACTTAAGTTGTTTAAATTTAACAATAGATTGAATTTTATAAATAAACTTAATTTTTTTTTTAAATAAATATTGTTGATAATAGTTTATTGGATTGCTTTTTCTTATTTATAATTTTTACATTGAAGTAAAAAAAAATTGATGTAATTATGATTTTAAATATCCACTTAATTTAAAATTGTGTTTAAATAATAATTTATTATTAAATATATATTGTAATGATGCTCATTCATATTATTATTCATAATAACTTTAATTTAGAAATTTATAAATTCAATATTTTTTTATAATCCCAATTTATGAACATTTTTTTTTTTTTTAGATTTGATTTTATAGACCAATTGTTATATTTTTTAATTTTTTATAAATATTTTGAATTTTTTATTTATGATTACATTTTGCAATTACGTTTTGAAATTTATGCTTAGATTATTCTATATTGTCTTAGTTTTGTTTATAAGTAATTTCACAACCTTTTCTACTCTGACCATGACTAGTGATAGTTTTGTTTTTAGAGGTTTGTTACAATTTTAATTGTGATTAAATTGATTTTTTTTGTAGTGACTATTTTTTCTATACATTTTTTTTTTATTATTTTTTTTTTTCTATGTTTTGTATTGGTAGAGTACTATGCACTTGCCAACAACTTTGTGAATTATTAATTTAGTTGGATGAATTTGTATGAACTATCTACCATAATAGATAAATATTTATGGTATTTTTATAATTATAGTTTCAACAATATTAAATTTTGTAATTTATAAAAATATCTTTGCATTTTTTATTTAAATTAATTCGTTTTTCCATGTAATTTCATATATAAAATTTTGATATAAGTTCACCAATACATAATCTATAATAAATATCATTTCATAAAAATAAACATCACGATGATAACCATCTTACAAACATAAACATCATCTAAAATACATATTGAAATTCACTTACATCATCTAATTATATACATCTCTAACGGATATAAACTTCATTAGCTAGCACAAAAATCTAATAATCTAACATGGCATCATCATTGTGATCAAATTTAATAAAACACAAACATTGTCTACATCATCACCACAAACATCCTCAAATATACATCTCATATTGTCAAACAATTGCTATAACATACACATTTATCTGCAAGCACATTAAATGAACATATCTAACAATATACACACTAACACCAACATATATGTTAGTGTGAAATATCTTGGAAGGTGTACCAAAGACACTTCATTTAGGTCACTAGGTGACAAGTGACCCTAACAACAATTTGATGGCTGCTTATGATTCAGATCTGCAATAAAAATGGAAAAACTTGTAGCAAAAATATATACGATCCAAACTAGAAAACAACATTAAAGATATCCAATGAAATAACCCAAATGGAAAGATTTCAATTGAATAAATACTTTATCAAAAATGCCTGGTGAAGGAGATCTACAAAAAGGGTCTGCAAATCTCCCTCTGTGGGATGGTCCTTTGATGTCCTTGATGCTTCAGTAAATGATTTTCTCTCTCAATATGTTAAAAACCCAAGCAAATGTGGAGAAATCAAATAGGAGATCAAAAGAAATGAGACAATAATGGTGACGATGATAATGATCATGGTGAAAAATGAATGGAAAACCCTCCTATTTATAACAAAGTATTGAGTTAATCTTGAAAATGGAGAATAATAGAATAATATTAAGAAAATCAAGATCTTACCAGTTGGAATACTTTATTATATTTATTGGAGAGGGAAAATATATTTAAAATGTTTAACATATTTATTTATAAATTAATTAATGAATAAAATGATTTATTTAATTATTTCACGAGAACTTAAGAATTTGTGAAATTGAAATAATTATTAAATAGTGGTTTAAGAATTATTCTAATAATGGAAATAAGAATAATAAATAAATAGTGATTTATTTAATTATTCCAAGGGGATTTAGTCAAATGTGATAAGGAATAGTTATTTAAACAATGATTTAATAATTGTTCATAGAGAAAATTAAATAAATAATGATTTATCTAATTATTCTCATGGGTTTTTTATTTAAATATGAAAATAATTTAATAAAAGTGGTTTTCTAAATTATTTTCCATAGTGAAAGTGATTTTACTATGGTAAAATAAGTCCTACATGGTGTATTTTGATCCACCCAGATAGAAATGGCTAGGTGATCATTTTTTGGTGATAACAGATTGCCCCCAATGTATGAGTGTTAGGAGAAAATCATATGACCGAAATACATTATAGGTTACACTTCCACGAGACACCAAAGGGGATTCAAAGGGAGAGAGAAGGAATTGAAGCAATGCAAGGACAGACAAATAATGGAGGGGGCGAGACCTACTAAATTGATAGAAGTCTCATTTTATGTGGGAGTACATGATCTCAAATGAGATGGGGGAGGCATACCTATACCTGTCAAGATAACTGCGTACAAAGAATAATGATGAGCCTAGAAATGTGGGATTGAACTGCAAAGTACATGATACATGATACACTCACATCAATGGGCGAAAAAATAATACAATGGATCCCATATACATAATGCACCTAGAAAAACACATTCCATGATGAAATACAATAACATCTAAGTGCATGAGACATAATTCCCCCCCATTTGATAAGGTGAGGGGGGATCACAACTAAAGAAGCCCTGCTAAAGAAGAAAGGGTTTTGAAGATCTGAATGGATCATCTGAAGGATACATGTATGCTGTGGGCACTGCAAGCGGTGGAGACAGAACCCATCACATATACAAAAATGCATTTGAGGTGGATCAACATATGTGGTCATACAGACATATGGGGGGCTACCTGAAGGGCCACCCCCTCATGAGGTCTGGAGCATCTCACACACACCCGAGAATGACTGGGAAAATCTTCTGGATCACCAAATCGTCAAGTGTACAAACCTTAATTGAACGGTAAGGAGCTGATTTCGAGCACATGAGAAATAACCAAGTCAAAGGGAAATGATGATTTCTTTTTCTTGATGCAAGGCACCGAATAGAGATGGAATATGGAACCAACGTACACCACCCTCTAGACCACTCTTCTAGAATAAATGTGTTGAGGTCAACAGAAGAGGGCGTGACAAAGTTGAGGAAATAAGGGATCCTTAACAAAGGTACGAGGGATCATAATAGAGTGACTGATGGAATGACACTAGGGATGATGATGGAAGGAAACAAGATGGGAGGTAGAATGACGACTTCCCTTGTCATAGAATAATAAGGGTGGTTGACCTGGAAGCAACTGACTTGATTCTCGAGGGGATGGTCAATGACCCAAACGGGTGTTTTGAAAAGAGTGAGAAGTAGAGATGGAGGCTAAATATGAAAAATGGGATGGATGCAACAAGACAATGTATGTAACAATGTAACTGGACTCAAGGGGACTCAGAACAGATGCCATAGATATAAGGATGACCCAATGATGCTGCCACATGGGGGAGACCTAGAGGGGATGATGAAAATATGAGTAAATCATGGTTACTCATGATGAATATCGACACATGAGTCAACCAGTGAAAAGGTGAAGTGGTACCAGAGTATGGGTGGCTCAAAGGAAGAAATTTGATTTTTAGAGTTGCCAAAGTGAGACCTCATGGAAAAAATATCTTCTTGATGAAGTGTCAAATTACCAAAACAAAAGACAGACCCATTATAGAACTTGGTGAGAGATTTCCAACAGTGTTGAAGTTCATCAAACGGAGCTATGGTTTGGTTGCAATGGGAAATGAAAAAGATAGGGTTTTTATTCTAAGAGGGTTTTCCCCCCAAATCCAGTTTGTTTGCATAGTGACCTCTGTAGAATTTCGAGAGGAGGATAAGACACTAAATATTGTGGATATCGTAGCGAACAAACCAAACATTGGAATCAGGATCTGCAACTTTCGCGTAAGTGGCCTTGTCTAAAAGTTCCCTTAATGCTTCTTCGAAGGATGGTGTTAGAAAATCAGAAAGTGAGTGAATATTTTCTTGTTCTTCATAATTAATTATGATTTTTCTTATTATTATGATTCTTAATATCTTCTTTCTTTAGTTCATCAAGAATTACCAAAAGCAGCAGCACATAAAACAATAGACACCAGATGTACGCACATGCTAGCGAAAAACCCCCATCGAGGGGAAAACATAGCCAATATAATTATTCCTTTCAATAGTATTCTTTGAGACTCTTCACCCTAGACCATGACTAGACCTTTCCTCCACACCAAGTCAGCCTCCCAGAATTTTGACCTCTTCCTAGCAACTTTGACTATGCAACAACTTACGACAATTAGCAGCTTCCAGCAACTGTGAAACTTGGAAGAGTTTGATCTCCCAATCTAGGGCATGAAATAGAGAGAGACACACAAAAATTTTGATTTGCCTTGACTCCTTAGACTTCCAAAAAATTGCATTCACTTCAGCTTCCTGAAAACATACTTTTCACCTTTTCCCAACTACAAGAGAACTTTGCACTTTCTCCTAGCAACAAGATATTTTCGCACTTCTTCCTAGCTACAAGAGAATTCGAACTTGAGGAGAGAGTGATGCTCAAAATGAATTTCATGACATTCTTTTTATAGGCTTCTTGTGGGGTTGAATAAGGTCTTTAGACTGACTTGATCTTCTCTTAGACAACCATGGTGTGAGGTTACATAATTCATATTTGACTCAATACTGAATCCTTATACATGATTCAAAATCGCAAGAAGGGTCTCTTTAAATGTACAATAACTCTATAGACTCAAAATAAATCCTAGAAGTCCTCAATGGGGACTTTGACCTAAAACATGGTGACGCAAACATGAAACCCATGCTTTAATAAGTCACAATAATAATAATAATAATTTTATTTATTCTTTTGACAAGTAGATTATTGAAGACCGAACCATGGTTTGCCTACAATTCCTAGGAAACTTAAGAAATGTGATGCTTGCATTCTAGAAAAGCATAACAAATAGTCTTTTCATGATTCACATTCTAGAGCACATAGAAACGTTGAACTCATTCATTCAGATTTATGTGGTCCATTGCCTGTTCCTTCTGCAAATGGAAATAAATATATGATGACATTTATTAATGACTACACCAGAATGTGTTGGGTTTATTTATTGAAGAACAAATCTGATGCTTTTGAAACATTCAATAACTTTCATACATGGATTGAAAATTATGCACAATCTCATATTGGCTCTATTCAGACTGATAATGGAAAAGAATACACTTCAAATGAATTTGAAAACTGTCTTCGCCAACATGGGATCAAACATCAAACAAATGTGCCTTATAATCCCCAACAGAACGGAGTAGCTGAAATAATGAATAGGACAATGTTAAATATGGTGCACTCCATGATGTTTTTCAGGAATGTAAAATTGATGTTTTGGGATGATGTAGTTCTATGGTATGGGCTCATTCCTTCGGTAAAGCATCTCAGGGTATTTGGTTCCACATGTTATGCATTGATACCAAAGGTACATAGAAATAAACTTGGTGCAAGGAGTCGTAAGTGTATCTTCATGGGGTATTCAAACACCTCCAAAGCATACCGTCTTTATGATGAAGTCAATAAAAATTTTGTTGTATCTAGAGATGTAATGTTTCTTGAATCATCCAAATATGACAATGTTGTTGAGCGGAAACTTGATTGCTTGGATAGGTTCGCAAATGCAAAATCATTTCAAGAATTTGATAATCAGATTCCACATCTTGAAGGGGGGATTCCTATGCTAGATCAACCTATGGAATCTTCTTCTGAAGCACTCTCTCCCCCGCATGAAACTCCAACAACGGATGATACTTTCAGTGATGTGATTAATAGAATTGGGAGACTCAATCTTGATTTAGTCCCAACTCAATCAACTGGGAGGCCTGGACCATCTCAGAAAGGTCCCCCAAAGTGGCTAACAAAGACACTTGAAAGTGTTCATCTTGATGAGGTTGGAAAGATAAGAACTAGAAATTCAACCCGGAAAAATGGAGGTGATGTATATGACTCTGATTCACCTATTGATATGGATGTTTCTTATGATTGTGAATTGAATTTTTCTACAGATTTTGAACCAACTTCCTTCAAAGAAGTCGCTTCTCATGATGAATTGAAATAAGCGATGCAAAAGGAGTATGATGCCTCGATAAAGAATGGCACTGGAAGCTGGTTGATCCTCCATTGGGAACCAAACCAATTGACTGCAAGTGGGTATAAAAGAACAAGTATAAATTTGATGGGTCACTTGACAAGCACAAAGCCAGGCTTGTGGCAAAAGGTTTTGCATAGAAGGAAGGAGTTGATTATGAGGATACTTTTGCCCCCACAACAAAATGGGCTACCATCTGGACACTCTTTTCCCTAGTAGTTCAGAATGGTTAGAATTTCCTTTAAATGGATGGAAAAATTTCTTTCTTGAATGGAAATCTAAAAGAGAATGTTTATGTCCTAGCCTGAAGGATTTGCTGTGAAAGGACATGAATATAAAGTATGAGAACTTGTGAAATCCTTGTATGGCCTTAAACAAGCACCGCGAGCCTAGTATGAAAAACTAACTAAGCATCTTTTGAAACTCAATTTCAAACATTATGATCTTGATGATGCAAATTTGTTTGTGAACTGAAAGTTGGCAAAACAATTGTATATCTTGTGGAATATGTAGATTATATTTTGGTGATGCGAAACGATGAGAAATACATTGCATCCATAAAGAAGGAATTGAGGAAAGGTTTTGAAATGAATGATTTGGGCTATGTTCATTACTATCTTGGTATTGAAGTAACTCAACATCTGAAGTCCATATTCCTTTCTCAAAAGAAGTACATTGGAGATCTGTTGAATAGGTTTGGCATGGTTGAATGCAATCCTCTGACTACTCCAGTGGAACAAAACTTAAAACTCACATCCATTGAAGGAAAATAATTTGAGGATGTAACAAAGTATAGATAGCTTGTAGCAAGTCTCAACTACCTGACTACTACCAAACCAAACATTTCTTTTGTTGTTGGAATCCTCTCCAGGTTTATGCAAAAGACTTGTGAGGGACATTGGTCTTCTGCAAAAACAGTTCTAAAGTACTTGAAGGGAACTCAAGACTTTGGACTCAAGTATACACAGGTGGGCGACTTCATCTTGATAGGATACTCTAATTTAGACTTCGATGGAGACAAAGAAACTGGAGTATCTACTTTTGGTTATGCTATGAGTCTTGGATCAGGAGTTGTCTCTTGGAGATCATGCAAATAATCAGTTCCAGCAAATTCCACAATGAAGGCAGAATATGTGGCAGCAGCTAAGGCAACAAAACAAATTGTGTGGCTTAGGAAAATTCTAGAACATTTGTAGGTAAAATAAGTACATTTGACTCCACTCATGATTGACAATACCTCGCCAATAAAGTTGGCCAAGAAACCAAAGTTCCATGATCGAATGAAGCACATCAATACAAAATATCATTTGATTCTAAATCATGTTGAGACCCAAAAAATCCGTCTTTGCAATTGTTCCACTAATGAGCTGATTGCAAACATCTTCACCAAAGCGCTTGGAAGAGAAAAGATTGAAAGATTCATAATGATGCTTGGAATCACCAACATCCCTTCAGATTATGGGGGGGAATGTTGACACCTAATCATAGTAATTGGGTGAACAATTGTAAATAGTGTAAATAAATAATAAGAGAAAATGTCAATTCATCAAGAGATGAAACTCAACAATGACTCCCTCATGTATATAACTATGGACAACCTAAATGAATATACATAATCTCATTTGAGGGGTTACCTCCTGGTCTGACAAAGGGGACTAATTGGGTGGGAATGATGCCCCTAGCTGGATGAATTTTTGGAGTTCCATTGTGTTCAAGTGCTCAAATAATGGATTTAAGCATTTGGCCCTACTAGCACAAGATCTTGTAGAGGATCATGAGGAGATATAGGGGCATATGTGCCCCCAATTTTTGTATGGATAGATGGAGTATGCTATGGGAATACTAGATGTATTTAGAGTAGTGGAATCCAAATACATTTTGATGATGTGGTTCATCATTTGTTCATGTTATGTATGTCTTCTTGTGGGAAGAGTGGATAGATACAATTAGAGAAAGGAAATGGTGGATTACCATTCTCATTTGGTAATGCATATAGGAATCAAATGGACTGAAATTCTAGGTTTTCATACATGGTGTCAGTATACTAAAGAGTGGCTTCATATATAAGGAACTGATGCTCACCTACAGAACACAGTGGTTGACCAAAAACGATGTCTAAGGGACTGGGTTGTTGATGCAATATGTAGGAATGATTAAGTGGATCATCCCTAGAGTGATTTGAAGTGATATTGGATTCTAGAGATTCTTATAAATGGGGAAGAATAATGGTACTAGAGTCAACACTACTAGACACACTAAGAGGGTTGGGGAAAATTGCTTCTCCTGGACTCTCAAAGATGGATTCCCCCTTACCCAAACATTGAGTGGTAGTTTAATGGCCACAAGTTGTATGTGGTTCGAATTCATGGGTTTGAAGTAAGGGATGGTTAAACAATAAACCTCCATGATTGAAGTCTTTTGACTCCACAACATATTGGTCATGGGTTTACTACAGACAGAAGTATGCACGATGGTGCACATCATCCCAAGGATAATTAGGGGTGGTCATGGCTTCCATGATGTCTTCATAAAAATGGAATATGGGAGGACTAGAGGAAGAGAGAGCACATGATGGAAATGAGCTACTTGAGGAATCTTCATTGGAGACAAGGCTCACATACACATATTCAAGGGTGGGAGACATACAACAACTAGATGGAATATCTACCGATGTTAATACCGAGGTGTTCATTGATGAAGGTTCAACATAATCACAATAGAAGACACTAAGGGAGTTCTAATGCATAGATCTCATGGATGACAATAGGTAGAGAATGGTAGTGGTATTATCTGTCATCTTGAAATTAGAGGGAGGGATCACAATGGGTATTTGAGAGACCTCCTGTTCCAGTGTAGGAGTGGGACTAGATTTTGTAGGTAGAGGAGAGGTGGACTCACTACGAGTGACCTCTAATTCACGAAGCACTTAAAGTGTATCATGAAAATCTTCGAGACAGGGACAATGATGAGAATAATGCCCATAATTATCACACAAATCACATGGATTATTTGTGCATAATGATTTGTTCTTCTGAGCTGACTCAGGAAGGTGACATGGACCTCAAGAATGTTAGAATCAGGGAAGGTATTAGAGACCACATCCTTGACATGAGGGAGTTCAAGACAATTATTGGTGCCATGACCAAAAACATCACACAAGGCACATGTAGGAATAGGCTTTGGCGGCTTAAGGGGAGCTAGAGTTGTTGGGGGTGCCTTGTATTTAGTTCCCTTTTTCTGGGCTTTTCCCCCTTCGCCAAATTCTTTCACAACATTAGTAGGTTCCTATTGAGCTTGTTGTGGAACTAAAGAAAATGAGAGGGTAGGAACAATAGGTTGGACCGGGGTCAAAGCAGTGTAAGGTTTAATTTGATTGGGGCGAGTGTTTGTGAGAGGATCAATGTACTAGACTGGGATCCCCGAGGTAACATTGGGTAAACTCAATGTAGCCATAACAAGGGGAAATAAGAATGACATATGAGCAGAAGGATAATTGCCTAGAGGAACTTATCTGAGATGGTTAATACTTGGGGGAATGGTTCCGAGCGGAAATGCACTAGGAGATATACCAGAAGAGAGAAAATATTCTTGAGGAGTAGGACTAAAAGGCTAGGGTGAGTTAGGAACAATAGGTTTCGGAGGTGTTGTCTACTATGAAGGCATTTCATACCTCTTATGGGTGGCCCGTGATGCTCGGGGAATGAAAACATTGGATTAGCTAGGCTTAGAAGGGGTAGGTGGTGGACCATAATAAGCACTAAGAAAAGTGGAGTCTTTAAAAACTCCCAGAGAGACATTGGTGAGGGATGAGACAAACTTATTGTTAGCCACAAAAGAAATGTTGGACAGAGGTGAAGTCTAGACTTTGGGATCATAGTATGTCAATTGATCAATGGTGATGATCTTTCCATTGTGGGGAAAGAACATATTACGATGAACCACAGTTGTGACAACTAACATGGCATAGGTATAACTATGACCCAAAAGGATGTTATAAAATAAAGGATCATTAATGACTTCAATGTTAAAGAGATAGTCTTCTCAACCATCATGACTGGGAAGTTATAAAACAACCCAAGGGGCTGTGAAGGATGACCATTCCATGCACGGAGAGTGATGGTGGATGGGGATACGTCAAGAGAACCAAGTTTCTTCCAAACATGGGCATCCATAACAGAGGTGGAGGTGCCTTCGTCTATGATACACTGCTAAACAATGGTGTTTCTAATGGAGACTGGTATTTGAAATGCAACGGATGAAGGTAGGGGAGGATTTCCCCACTTGTTAACATGAAAGACAACCATATGATCATCGTGGGGATCCACGAGACCCAAAGAATATAGTAGATATTTTTGTTGGGATGGGCACATCTAGAGGACTTCCAGTGTTGACATGGAAGTAGGAGACTGCGCTAAGTCATCTGCTATGCTATAGGTATGGGCGGCTTTAGTCGAAGCAACGTTTTGATGTAATTGACCTTTGGGGATCTTGGGAATAACCTCAACATTAGGTTGAGGGATGTGTAAGGTACCATTGGATGATGATAGAGGCTTAGTGGAAACTTGGGGTTGGGACTTAGTCATTGGCTTAGCGAATGGCTTGTCGTATTGGCGTGATTGAGTCTGAAGGTTGACTTGCTCAATATTGACCTCATTAGAATTCATCATAAGAATCTGCTAATCATAGTGACTAGATGGTGGAGTTGGTTGAGTTGCCTAACCTTGTCTAGTTTGAGTAGAAATATATCCTTGGTGAGGAAAGGGATTGGTAAGCATTGTTGGTTGAGATGAAGTAGAAGGGAGAGGAGGAGATATGGGTTGCGGTCCTTGAGAATCAACTACTTGCGCTGCCCATACTTGACACATCTAGGGTAAAAGGGGACACTCATGAGTATAATGACCATATACACCAAAATAGGCACAAGGTTTGTTCATGTGAAGACGCTTGTGTTGCTTGGCGTATCCTCCCTATTGCTAGGTTACGGGATTAGGCTGAGGACCCTGAGGTGCATTGGGTGGAGGACCCTAGTTTCCTTAATTACCTTAATATTGACAGTTTTGATTACCCTTCTCCTTGTTCCTTTTATTGGGGTTAGGGGGATTGGCTCCACTCTGCTGAGCATATGCTTTACCTTGTGGAGGATGTGGATGTTGTGGTAGAGGGGGAGTAGGCATGGGTTACTGGGGCACTGGTGCCGGAGTGGTTGGAGTGGTAGGTAGTGTAGAATAATAATAAGAAGATGGGGAAACATTAGGATAAAGAGGTGGTTCAAATAGTTGGCCATGGCATCTATTGATGCAGATGGGGATATGCATATTGTGTGTTGGGACCTAGATAAGAGTTTCCATTTGAAGGATTGGGGGAGGGATAAATGTAAGATGAATTTGTCCCTCCCTGAGGTGGACAATAAATCATCGAAAGTGGAGCATATGGTTGAGGATGTGAAATGGTTCCAACTATGCCACTCATGGCATGAGATGCCCCCAGCACATTAGTAGCACCAGGCCGAGCCAAATCGGGGATGACGTATAAACATAACATGACTCGACATATATTAGATCAAAATTTTAAGGCTACTTGGAGTGCACCTTCCTCAAACTGGGGGAAGGGTGACGTGACATATTTAGCAATAGAGGCCAAAAGTGATCTAAGGAACCAATCCATATAGATGTGGTCTGTTAGCACTCTGTAATTTTCCTACGCTGAGGGATAAAACTACAAATGTAACCAAAAACCACTTTTCAAGCTAGGATCTAGCCCTTCCAGCTTCAGAGAGGGCTCTCTCTGTATGATTTAGATTTTTGTTTTTAAAATCTTAGGCTAGTTATGAAACTTTGAGGTGGGTTTTTCAAAATTTTGGTTGAAATATGCTGTAAAAATCCATTGGGCATGAAGTCATAAACTTTTGGGTAATCAATTAGAATTGATAGAGTAGCTGTAATAGGGCAGGGTAGGAAACTCTTGGATCCTTTAATACATTTATGATGTGGATGAGATGAAAAAGTAGAAGATCAATTAAATATAAATAATATTGAAATGAATTTCATATTTAATCTCATTTGGAAAACATTGAGACTGTTTATAAAAAGCAAGAGAAGGGTACACTTAAGTAAATTCAAATCTTAATCTTCTTGCAACAATAAGGAAGGGAAATTCATTTGGAAACTGAGAAAAAGGAACAATCTAACATAAGAGAACACATCACCATTTGTTTGACACAAGAATCTTGAAACAAAAGTTCTTCTGTATTTCTAAAAGCTAATTACTTTTATTACAATCCACGACTTATATCAAGGTAGATCTCTTTTCTTCATACATGTTCACTCTTACTGAGTATCATTACAAAATATTTATAGATTTTCTATTGAAATAATTTCAGATTCCAAAAAGTTATTTATTACAAAACAATATCTAACAAAGATATAAATATTTCTGAAACAGAACTAGAAAATAGGAATTCTGGACAAATTTCGTTGTTCTATTGAATCTTTGAAGGAGATATGTTACTGATTGTAGCTATTTTCCAATCGATTCTATTTGTCTTGTTGCAAAAATTGTAGGACTTCTATTTCTGCTTATTTGACCAACTCCACTAATTGGTCCCATTACTCTTCACTTGGTATATAAATATTTATCATGTTTCTAAATCTTTCATTTACCTCTATGTAGGTTTGGAAAGTTGGCTTGTTCATAAGAAAGTGATGAATCTCATGCTGAATGTTGAGATCAAATTGTAGGCCTTCCAAGGAAGCTTCTCCATGGATAACTCCCTTTTCCTTTACAAATTTAGATGCATATGTAGCTATGTTTCATAGTTGATCTTGGTAATTTTCTAATCGAATCAATTTCCCATTACAATTTCTTAAAGTTGGAAGTCCTTTCACCTGCAACAAACAAAAATTCTTAAATCTTCCGAATTATAGCTCCAATTCTTTGCACTTATTCTCCAACTCCACCATAAGATTCTTCTTACTCAATAATATTTTGACTTCCATTACTATGTCTATCATGTCTTCAATGTTTAACTCTTCAAGCTCATCTCTAGTCTTGGAGTTTAAAATTCTTATAATTTTCTGTGCTTTTTCTGTTCTGTGTTTAATAACAATTTTTGTTTTTTCCACTACTTCTTTAACTCTTTGTACCAATTCTTCTCGTTCAAAAATAATTTGAATAGATGGCCACAACTCTGTGACAGTTTCATTGATAGTGTTCCAAATTTTGTGTTTGACTTCTGCTAACATTTAGATTATGAGGGATTGATCTTCATAATTCTGAATCTACTAAATTAATTTGAAATTCTTTTGCACTTCTGCTGAGTATGCATTGTCTTATTTGATCTTTCTTTCTTCCATCTTGGTGAGTGTTATTGTTAATTTCTCCATTTCTTTATTTGTGAATGATAATTCCCATAAATCTTGAGCTAGCCTTTCTATGGAATCTGAAGCTGATGCTTATGTTGTTTGTTGTGTTGAAGTACATGTTATTGATGTTCCTATTTCTTTCCATTTCTTCTTTTTTTTTAGTAGTGCTTCCATGTCCTGTTCCATTTTCTGGATTTGAACATTGCATTCCACCACTATTGTGAACAAATTTACTTTCTCCATCTCTAGACTGGTGACTTATTTAGCATGAGGGTGTTTTGTAGTTGGGAGCTTCAGTTGTTTCCTAAGGGATTAAATATTTGCATTCTTGTTCTTGATAATCTCATCAACTGCCTTGACATTACTAGGATCATATCCTAGTTTAATAAATAAATCTTCTAAAGCCTTAATCCTGGTGTCTTTTTGTTTTGGGAAGTTTTAGTGTCTACGGATAAACGCTTAAACCCCTAGACTAATAGTTAATTCTAGAAAAATAGTGCAAATAATTCTCTACTTTTCCTATGACCAATAGATAAATTAAGAGGCAAAGAAGCCTACCTGTAGCTTCTGCTTGCTCCTTATCTCCTCTGTCACTCCTCTCTGTACTTGATCTGCTTGAAGAGTACTTGCACATAGATATAAGACAACAATTGATCAAAGAATATGATAATGATCTATTGATTAAACATTGCATGGAATCAAGTACATGATAAACATATGAAAGCATAAATGAATAACACAAGCATATGGAAAAAGCTTTGAACACTTTATTAGTAAAAGAAAGAGTTACAACCCATTTCTTGATTCATCATCACTCCTATAGTTCAATCCCATCCTCTCCTCATAACAAGAAAGACATTTTGACATCATTACAATACTTGAAATCAACTCAAGTCTCATACTAACAGCGTCTCCCTGTTATTCAATAATTTCTAGCCCTTGATCACTTAGATGAGTTGTCTTTTTATAGGTGAATGAAGGAAGTTATGCCATTAATGGTGATAATGAATGCCCTCCCAAACTTATAATTTAGTTCCATGGACGAAGGGATAAGGGATTGATGCTCCTTAAATCCCTTCCTCATCCAAATACGAGTTGAAAGGAGTAGATAGCCTTGAGAAACTTCTAGAGGCATCCAATGGATAAGGAATCTTTCAAATCCTCATGGAAATTCACTCAAATTTGCCCAGCGCGGGCCAAAGAGGGACCAAGTGCACTACGTAGCACCCTATCAATGTATAGTTTGCATTGCGGTGCACCCTAATGAAGGCCTACCTGCATTGATATTCTTAGAGGAAGTTTCTGGATGATTTTGGTCATGAAACTTCTTGGGAAGCTAGGCATTCTGATGGTTAACTTCTTTAGGTCATGTAACAACTGAATTAGGGTTTGATTGGCCCTAATAGTACGAATCTGTATGTTGGGGTTGATGTGCCCAAATGGATCTGTAACACTTTTGCCATATAAGACATTCATTCAATCTTCAATTGTGAGTTCATATTATTTAAAGAGGTATGGAATTTAGAAGTAGCCATGGATGAGTTGGTTAGTGTTGAGTAAATCATCTCACCTACTTTATTATGAAAATCAATCTGATCGATTGTATGAACCTTCTTAGTATCAGAGGAAAATATGGAGGCCTTATAATCTTCAACACTTCTGGGCACTAGAATTGTAGGTTCCAAAAAGGCCATTTGAAGCTGCCCCTTTTCTGAGTCAAATGTAGATATAAATTTGAAGCTGCCCAGAATTTTGAGTATGTTGAAGCTTTGAGAGCTTCATTCTTCATCTTGATCTCCCTATACCTTGTAAAAATGATCTTCTTTGGTTGGACCTGAGAGGTAGAAGGGATAGGAGACTCAATTGTCTCTTCTACATATGGGAAAGGAGTGGTAGGTGTGCCTTTCAAAAGCATAGTAGTTTTCTCCCGTGCATCCTTTTCTACTGAAGATTCTTCTTGAATAGTGATCACTTGAGGATCCATCTTACTATCAAATTTAGTAGTGGTTTGTGGATCCTTCTTTCTTCTCTTGAGCACAAGGTAATTTGCAACCTGAGTTTCTGAATCTGTAGGGGACATGCTTTCCCTTGGCCTCTTAATTTCATTGTCTTTAGGAATAGGAGTTTGTAAAGAATATTAACTCACTAACTACTCTTCAGGCTCCTATAATGTCCACTTCTCTTGGATACCAAATTTATCTATCTCTCGCCTAGGTGTATGTTCATATGGAGTGATCTTCTGTTCAACCGTCAACGTTAAAATTATCCCTAAAGGATCAGAAGATCATGTAAAGATTGGTTTGAACTTCATATATTTAAAATTGTCTCCACTTATTTTGTTGCTACTCTGGTATATACAATATAAAGACCAATGTTAGCCTTTAGTTTAAATTGTGCCTTCTTCTTATTTGATACAAAGAGTAACTTATCCATGTTCAACATCTATCTAGCATATTCTAAGGAAAAAACTCTCAATAGCACAAACAATGGTAATCTGTAGGGAGGAAGCTCACACATATAGATCTTGATTTCTGTATAGTTATGGTATAAATACCAGTCTCGTACCTTTGACTGTTCAGAAAGTTTCAAAACCTTCTTGATTTCTGGTGAAATTATTAGTATAACATCACTGCATAGTAGACATAAGGATGTATGAAAAAAAGTATCTACAAAATCAGTATATGTATACTCTTATGAGTTTCTTCTTACTAGAGAAGTTCAATGAATAACTGATAATGGGGTACCATGCTCATCCATCCTCTACAATTAAAATCTCAACATGTCTGCCTCGTAAAATTACATTAGATAAACCAAAATTGATTGGTATTTGAACACACCTTCATATTTGAACTTCATAAATTGTTCATGTATGACATCTGGTAAAAATTGCCTATATTTGAATAGAATTGAAGGCTTATGACCCACTCCAAATACTAATAAAAATCCTAAAACTACCTCATCAACCCACTGGTCTGTATGATATCCTAATAATTGAGTAACCATAAAAATCACTTGTCATGACATTTCTGGGAAAATAGAAACAAAGTATGGGGGATTTGTTCTAGGCAACTCAACATTCTCGGATAGAAATCATTCAAAAATGTGGGCTCACTAAGGGAAAGTAAGTTTATTATATATTTCCTTTAGTGCATCTGTGGAAAACAGATGTAGAGAGGCATGATGATTTATCTGTAAGGCTTGGAAAATGCTTTCTAGAGAGATGGAAAAGAGGACCTCATTGTTATGGGCAATTATTGCTTTTTGGCTGGGGAGGTATCTAAGATGACACCAGGTAGAGAATTCAGGGAAAAAGTGAGTTTGAGGAAAAGTAAACTAAGGAAGAAAAGACTCCCAGATACTTAAATCATCACTCTGATATAAGTATTTTTGTCTTTCCCAGTTATGGATCTCATATAGTTCAAATTCGCACTGGGTTTCAACTATTTCATATTGGGTATCAATCATAGAAGCTCTATCTAGATCAGGGACATGGGGTACCATGGGATCCTCCTCAAACATCTTTCCTTTTCCTTTATGTGACGAAATTTTTAATTACAAAGGAGAAATGGAGGAACAAATAATTAAATAGGAGAAATAGATGATCAAAGCTACCATACTATTTGTTTAACTAGAATTGTAAAGAGAGATGGCTTACAAATAACGCTGGTAACTTCAAAATGCTTCAAGCTTGACCTGCATAATTCAAATAAGCGTAGAAAGAGAAAATTTGCGGGTGTCTGAGGGATTCTATAATGGGATTCATAGGGCTTATAATCGAATTATTATCATTTTGGGAGCGGGACATTAATTAAGAATGGATCATTTGGTAGGAGGGATTTATTATCTAACATTCATTTGCAATTTGGTGGATGATTTGAAAGCTAATTGTCTAGTGACACAGATGGGAGGTGACGTGGATGGCAGAAGGGATGAAAGGTGGGGATATGTGACTAGCGGAATGGAGGACAAGTGGGTGTGAGGAAATGACGCGGGGACGAGACGATGGAGGGAGGAGTGCGATGGTGGTTTTGAGGGTGGGGGGAGGTTGGCGGCATATGGTTCTAAAGCAGGGACCTGGAAATGGTTGAAAGGACACCACGTCTCTTAGGGCGGCACTCAAAAAACATCTTTTCAAACCCCCTCCCCCCGCCCACTTCCCCCTTGTTTAAATTTTGATAGGTGGTGGGGTATGAAATTCATCCCGTCATCGATCTGAGCGGGGGTATCTCCACCTTTGTTTCTCGTTTGGCCTTTATCACAAGTTGACAAATATATAAATAAATCCCTTTATTTACCGTATAACAATTAATCCTTGATTAATTAATGTAAAAATGATTTAATATAATATAATAGAAATCGATAATTAAACAAGTGCGCCTTTATTATTTCTGTATATTTATTTTTCTATTTTTGTCATATATTAGATATATATATTTACCCCATTTTTTTCTTTTTGTTTTATTTTTCTATTTTTATTTTATGAGCTAAACAATTTAAAATGAGAAATAGCTTTTTACAATATCCCTATGGGATAAATGACTAAATTCATATTGGACTATTATATTTTTAGGACCCTAACACATGTTAGAAAATTATATATTACAGAGCAATGGAACACATAAAATATTGCAGAAATACAAACATAGAAAATGCATAAAGAAGAGAGACACAAATATACGTGGTTCACCCAGTTTGGGCTACATCCACAGAGAAACAACCAGTCCTTCCTTTTATATTATCCAGCAAACAGAAGAGATACAACCTATAGCAAATCTGCTGTAACACCCTCTTGGCTCTCAATCTCTTCTCTCTTCCTCACATAGAATATAGATATACATAGATGTAATACAATTCGCTCATATATAGTGAGGGGTTGCGTTCTAGGGAAAAAAATCCTAAATTAAACATAACTTCTACCGTCAGGTCATTCGCCTCATGGACGGACCGGATTGCCTAGAAATTACTAGACTTTTACAAGGCAATTTTAGATCTATTTTTAGCTTCGGGGGTGCTGCTCCCAAACCTCCGTCGGGGGACCGCTAGCACCCATACCCCCCAGCTAGGGGGGATTGGCCCCCTCGAACCCCCGTGGGGGGGACAAGTGCCCCTTGCATTCCCCAGCATGGAGGGGTGTACAGTCTTCCTGGGGTATACATCCGACTGAGATCTTTGAATACAGAAGATAATCAGGCTCCACACCCAACAACATGACCTTCAAATTTAGGAGCTCTACATATGCTCCTCCTTTTATGCCATTCCTGAACATGGTCAGATAGGTGAGTGGCACAAGTTTGGCGGAAAGAAGTCAAAAGTTTGGTATTAGTGTCATAATGGAGAGGTAACTGAAAATAGGAAATAAAATCTTTGGCAAGAGTTGCAAATGCGGAATGAGTGGCTCTAGGTTGATCGACATACCACTTAACAGCATCTCTAGTGAACGTGTGTTGGAACAGACAAAGACGGATGAAGTCTTCAATAATGGAATTTTATGAACACCACATGTGGAATGAGTGAACATGATTAGTGGGATCTTCTCCAGGATTTCCTTCAAACTTTGGTATTTTTTATGGGAGTTTAGTAGGAAAAGCAGGCCAAGTGGGGGTCATGGAGAAGAGGATCATTGATGAGCAGGCTAAAGTCTAGGAGACTCAAACCAGCCATAAAAGGAAGCAAGGAAGTAGGAGCGACCACATCAATGGGGGTTCTGTTGGTGAGCTTACCCTGGTTGGTACCTGGGTTACCACGCTAGTTTCCCGCACCCACGTTGGTGCCTAACATGGTGGCGATATAGGGTTGAGAAGAAAAAAAATCAAAGGAGGAGATGGACGAATTAGTAGAATCAGAATTAGAATGATGACTCGATAAAGGACTGGGAGGATGTACTCTAACTCAATGGGGAGGAGCAATATGTCCTAATGGGAACTGTGGGTGAAGACTTTACGTCTCCATGACAAAAACTTTGGGGGAGAAATGATGTCAAGAAAATAATGATCTGAGAACTAAAGGGTGATGATAGGAATAAAAAGAACAACAAACACAAGCAAACACTTCGTGCAGTGGTGCCAAGTGTAAACTAACTATATTAATGATGTTGCTCTAATATAAGAAAACACGTCCTATCAAAGAAAAAGACCTCTACCCTATAGGTTATCTAAATCCTCAACAATCCTAGATCTACTATTTTAGATGGCCTTCCAAAGAATTTACTTGAAAGGATCTTATCCTCGCAAGTAGAGTTGTCCAGAGAAAGGTAGGGTAGAGAATCAACCACTTCCCACAGCCAGTCATATAGGGTGTTTTCCTAAGATTGGTCACTACAGTTACCTTCGTCCCACAATGGTGGTTGAGTATTAAGCTTGTTGGTAGTTAGCCAATCCATGAGATTCCCTACCTTGGGTTTGGTAGCCCTGAGAAGAACCGCTCACATGATGACCTACCCTAACCCACTCTCAATTGGGTTTTTGAAGCACTTCGACTTTGGATTGTAGGATGGCAAAGGATTTTAATCTCTCTAAAATGTCAATTTGTATTTGTCAATGAAAGTGATCGATGGGTCTTATTGGAAGCCTATTCCACTGATCCTACACCTATACTACAAATATTGTTTAGCCCTGGTGCCCAAGTGGGCTTAATCTCCACTTGTTTAGTTATTAAGGTGTAGTGTTTCAAGTCTTGGCGCAGTGGTGTTAACCAAGCTCATGTTCGCTTAGGGTGTAAGTGTGTGAAAATATTGTGTCAAGTGGATGAGTCAATTGAGCATGTTTGATGATTCCATGTGCTACTAAAAATAAAATGTTGAAATACTGCAAGTAAATCTGAAAATTACAGAAAATAAATAGCCAATGAAGAACACAAAACCCCACCCACAAGGGTTACCAAGTAGTTAAGCAAGAGAGGGAAAAAGGCTACTGAAAGACACATAAAAAGTATTAAATGATCTAATGTCAAGGGACTGAGATCCAAAGGCACTAATCTACTATAAATGGTGTAGACAAACAACAAAAATTAGAGGTGAAAAATGTTGCAAAGGATAGGAGTGAAGCTCTCAAACCTAGGATTCTCAACAGAATCCTAAGGGGGAAAAGGAAAACCCAAACTCTAAAGGGAGAAAACGTAAAAGAAACCTATCCAAAAGTGCTGAAATGTAATGGATCTGAATTTGAAAATGAGTGGCTGAAAATGTTGAAACCCTAGACTCCTCATTCAACAAGTCTCTTCATAAGAATGTGGAGATGTACTCTAAACCCTAGGGGGATTTTTCCTTCCTCAAAGGGACAAATTTCGTTAAATGTGAAAATGAATAATTATTTGAATAATGATTTGATAATTATTCCTAGAGAAAATTAAATAAATAATAATTTATTTAATTATTCTCATGGGTTTTTTTATTTAAATCAAAAAAATATTTAATAAAAGTGGTTTGCTAAATTATTTTCCATAGTGAAAGTGATTTTACTATACTAAAATTAATCCTACATGGTGTATTTCGATCCACCTAGTTAGAAATGGTTAGGTGGTCATTTTTTGGTGATAAAAATATAAATTAAGTACATCAACATTAAAAAAAAAAGTCAAATAATTGCTATAAAATATTTGACACAATAGTAGTAGTGGAAACCAAGTCTGTAATAGAAGATGATGGATGATCAACTCTCTAATCAAGAGTCAAACTATGAGGTGGAGGAGGTGGCTAGTTTTTTCTCTGAGGAGAAACACAAGGTAGTGGGTGAATAATGAGGAGGTGGTCGAGTACTACTAGAAGGATCGTCGAAACCCTGATCATCATATGATGGGGTAGTACTTATGGTTGAAGACTATGTATCTGATGCATGGCCATCCTATGGAGGTGGAGTACTACCAGAAGGATCACCACCCTGATCATCATGATTCGATGGGGTAGTACTAGGTCAAGACCATGTATCTGTTTCATGGTGTCCATCCCTCCTCAATGCTAGTATAAACCTAGTAGCTCCAATGCTATGACACATAAGACTCATCATTTCCCATGACAAGTCCATTAAGAGCTCCAAGGGCCTAGGATCTGCCCTGATGTGTTGAGTCGTCACAAGGTAAACTCCCACCTCAACCAAAATTCTAGAGAGTTGGTCACCCAACTCCACCTTGAGTCCAATATCAGGCCTAGAGTGCAACTGCATGCCCACGTGTATCTGCATCCAATCAGGATGTCCCTCACACTCTGCAGCCTCGTCCATATTTGCATTTACATCCAGTGGGGGAGGAGGCATGTCCAAAAACAATGTGATAATGTTGATAAAATATATAGTACACAACAATAATTAGAAAATTTGATTAAACAAATTAATAAAACAAGTTAAAAAATGTGCAAGAATAAATTTTATTCTAATTAATTAAGAGGATAAAACCAAAATATATTAATTTAAAGAAAATATTAATATTACCTCTATCATCTCTTGGCTCATCCAATGTGAAGAGGATGTTGGGACACCGTCACCAATCTATCCTCACGTAAGGACACAACACCAAGACGAACATGTGGTCAGCTCACTAGCTGGTAGCACCAGTGCATCAGTGGTAATCCTGGCTAGATACTCGGATGGTTCCTCTTGGACATCATCTCGCCCCACATGTGCATATGCACCTCAGTGATCGGCCTAAGAGGATGACGGTCAAAAGCATGAATCATCTTTGGAAACCTCTCAAAAACCAAATAAAACAACTTTGAAGAAAAATGGAAGTTTCCCTCCCTTGTATCATAGCATGACATCTATCTAAAGCTATTCAAAATTGCCAGAAGAAAATAGTAGACCACCTAATACATCATGGCCTCTGCACCAAAGAATCAACATACAAAAATGAGGGAAACTAATGTGTTTCCCATCATTAGTATAGTGTGCAATGGTACTCACTAATAATGAGAGGCACCTAACCTCCTCTATGCCAAAAGAAGTGATTTGTAGTTGTCCACCAAACACTTGAAAATATGTTGGAGAAACTACATGATCCCTAACATATCTCTAAGAGTAGACAAGTTGAATCTCTACTGCAACACCATGGAAGAAATCGGGGAACAAAGGAAAATCCTTCCCTCTCCTAGATAGGTAAATGGTAAAATAAATATCCTCCTCAGTAGGTTGAAACTGCATGTTACAACTGACACAGAAATATTGTTGGTTGAAATCCACTCGACAGATTAGTTTTTTCAATAACCCCAAGTGCCCCTTTAGGGATGTAGCCTCCTTGTAGTACATAAGGAGGCATACATTCCTCAAGAGGCTTTGGGTCACTACAATAATAGTGTGAGGGTACAAATCCCTCTTCCTCTCTAGTACCTCCCATCTTTGTACCATATTGTACAGGTCAACTCTTTGCTCTTGCTGCTATCGCTCCTCTCTCCTCTGATGTCTCTGCATGATTGACATATAAAATACATTAGCGTAATACATAAAACATGAAAAAAATTATTAAATTAAAAACATGTTTATAAATATGGATATATAACTTTCAAATAAAAAAAATTCAACCTCTATGCTAAAAAAAAAGAATGCATCGGACATGTTGCGCCAAAAAAATAGGAATGCATCGAAAATGGTGCATACATTGAGTTGACGCACTACTTACTATAGTTTTTTAATATTATTTGTTGTCTTTGGTAAAAATAAGCACATCGGGAAGTTACCTTTACCAGACACACTACCGTAAAAAAATATATTTTTTAAAGTGGTGTGTTTTGGAACTTCACAGCCCGGTGCATTTCCATTTACCAAATGCACCGAACCAAAAATGGTGTGTTAATGTTACACACTGACTAGTGGTGCACCCTGTAAATTTAGAGGGTGCATTGTGAACGATGCGAGTAAAAAGTCTCAAGCGTACTGTGAAGAAAAAATAAATTGAACTTAATTTTCAATTCTACTAAACTAAAAAATTTAGGGAGAAAATAGACATTACCTGGACATTTGCTTCTCGAGGAGGCATGGTTGCCACGTAAGTGAAAATAATAAATTTCACCACTGTTTAAAAAAATTCAAAAGGCACGTAGTGAGTAATGAACGAAAGCATGGTAAGCAAGGGAAGTGCTAAGGGCAGGGCGCTTCACGGAGGCAAAGGTTGCACTGGTGCTTGAGAGCTTTACAACACTACAAATGGTAAAAATGAATTTTATAACTGGTAATTTTTTTTTTTTTATTTAACCCTGTTTCAGTCCGCTCAAGTAATTGACACACCGATGTGGAGTATTTATGAAGCGCATCTTGATTTTTTAAATTAAAAACCGTACTACAGTGCACCATGTTATTTATGCGCTGGGGCATCTAAGAACAATAATAGCACTGACATTTTACTACCGACATTCTTTTAAATTTAACCTTTGTTTGGTGCTATCAAGTAGTATACACATTGTTGCTCCCATTTCACCCAACAGACCACTATTTTTAAATTAAAAACCTTGCAACGGTGCACATTGTTCTATACACATCGGGGCGTTTTGAAAAGGTCAAAGCACTAGGGCTTCGTGTGAGTATAACACTAAAATGGTGAAAATGAATTTACGAGTGACATTTTTTTAAATTTACACTAGTCAGGTGCTATCGAGTAGTATACACAGTGGTGCTCCAAAGTTAATTAGCACATTGCTAATTTTTTTTTTTTAAATAAACCTCAAGCAATGCACCATTATCTATTAAGCATCAGGGTGTATAGTTCCATTAATGGAAATGGTGCTTATTATATGAGTAGTGCATCGATGTTTTTAAAATTAAAAACCTTGCCCTAGTGCACCATGTTTTTATGCATCGGGGATTTCATAAAAAGGGAAAGCATTGGTGCTTTATGTGAGTAGAGCACCGAAATAGTGAAAATTAATTTTACAACTGACATTTTTTTTTAAATTTTTCCTTGTCTGGTGCTATCAAATAGTATACACACAGACATGCCTTATATACATAGTGCACCATCACTTTTATTTGTAAAAAAATAACCCTACAATGGTGCACCATTTTATATTAAGCATAGGGGCCTTCAGTTCAATTAACGACACTAGTGTGTATAATATAATCAGTGCAACAACAATTTTAAATAAAAAAACACCACAACGGTGAACCATAATTTTTATGCACGAAGGCATCGTGAGAGTATAACACTGATTGGAAAAAATGATTTTAACGACCGACTCTTTTTTAAATTTAAACATGTTCTGGTGCCATTAAGTAGTATACCCACTAATGCGCATTTTGTACTTAGTGCATCATTGTTTTTTTTATTTTTATAAAAAATAACTTTTCCATGGTGCACCATATGCTATTAATTATAGGTTCATATAGGTATAATAATGCATCGATGTATTAGTGTATTATAGATGCACCGTTAAAAAACATTTGCTAAAACATCCACTCACCTAACTTCATTAATGACCTTCACTATAAACAAATTTTATAGCTATTTTTATGGGGGCTTCTGTAAAAGCCTCCACTAGAGGATCTTTTTCCTTTTGTTGGGTTGTGTTATATTCTTTCCACGACTAGCCCACATAGTAAACCAAGGGTTAGAGGGGGGGAGGTCACAAGAGTTTGAGGGGTACTCGTAACCCCACTTTATGGGGTCCAGGGCAATGCCTCGGAAAATTTTGTTTTTGGACCCTATGTTAGGTTGGGCGGACCCACCTATGGTTTTGGGCATGATTTTCACACATGTTTTTTGGACGCGATGTTTTTCGGTCCATGGTATTGGATGCTTTAGCATGTATAAATATGTATTGTAACATTGAAAGGAACATTATGAAAAATCAAGCTAGTAGTCCCGGTTTTAGGATACAGGGGAAAATCTCTGTGTATATGTGTTTTATGTATTATGCTCTCACATTGTTTATTGTATGTGTTTTAGAATTCATATGCAAGTAGTTTCTGTACGGGGTTAAAACCTACATTTGGTATCAGAGAAGTTTTGGCTTCAAGGGGATCCTTTGTTGCTAAGGGGTTTCGGTCGGGCCTGTGGTAGACCCTGTTCAGTCAGATATTTGTGAGATCGATCCTAGTGGTGAAAGAAGATGGTGAGCAGTGGAAAGATAGGGATCGAGAAATTTAATGGTCAGAGTTTTGAGTTGTGGAAACTCAAGATGGAGGATCTGTTGGTGGATAAAGATCAGTGGATCTTGGTAGATCTAGGTACTAAACCAACGGGAGTGTCCGATGAAGAATGGAAGAAGTTGGATTGGAACGTAAAGAGCACAATACGATTGTGTGTGTCAGATTCAGTATTGCTGAATGTATCCGGGGAAGCTACGACGAAGGCTTTGTGGGACAAGTTAGGGACTTTGTACCAATCTAAGTCTCTGGTGAATAAATTGTTCCTACGGAAAAAGCTGTATAACCTGAGGATGAAAGATGGAGACTCGGTGACAGAGCATCTAAATGCATTTAATATTGTGGTAAGTCAGTTAGCGTCTATTGATATTAAAATTTTAGATGAAGATAAGTGCATCAATTTGTTGTGTTCTCTACCACATTTGTGGGATAGTCTGGTTATTGCAATAGGTAGTAGTGCAATTGCCTTGTAGTTTGATGAAATAGTCTTAGCCTTGCTGACGGAGGAGATGAGATGGAAAAATATGGAGAGCCAGAATGGTGATGCCTTGTCTGTACAAGGACGGTCCC
>APFE030933332.1:99870-125736 GCA_000404065.3 Pinus taeda
GGGTTTGAGGGGTACCCGTAACCCCACTTTATGGGATCCGGGGTAGCACTATGGAAAATTTTGGTTTTTGACCCTATGTTAGGTTGGGCAGACCCACCTATGGTTTTGTGCATGATTTTAGCACATGTTTATTGGACGTGATGGTTTTCGGTCCATGGTTTTGGATGCGATGGATTTCGATCCATGGTATTGGATGCTTTGGCATGTATAAATATGTATTGTAACATTGAAAGGAACATAATGAAAAATCAAGTTGGTAGTCCCAGTTTTGGGATCCAGGGGAAAATATCTGTGTATATGTGTTTATGTGTTATGCTCTCGCATTGTTTATTTTATGTGTTTTAGAATTCATATGCAGGTACTTTCTGTACGGGGTTAAAACCTACACTTTTAGTGTCACAAGGATTTTACATCAACTTGGAAAGAATTCCAACACCAAATGAGATATCTATTTTGGTAATGGTGAGGTAGATAATACTTCCCACCAATTGTCTATACTTAGTGGCATCCTCAAATTCATTTCCTTCTTTAGACGTGAGCTTCAAAGTTTATTCCATTGGAGTGGACAAAGGATTGCATTCAACCATGGCAAATTTGTTCAACAATTCTCCAATATACTTATTTTGAGAAGGAACATATACCTTGAATGCTGGGTGACTTCAATGCCCAAGTATTAATGAAGTTGTCCCAAATCCTTCATCTTAATTCCTTCAATTCTTTCTTAATGACGCAATATAATTTTCATTATTACTTGTTATCAACATATCATCTACATATACCACAAGATAAACAACTATTTTGCCCACATTATTGAAAAATAAAGTTGCATCATCAATATTAAAAGTGTTTGATATTTAACTTCAGAAGATGATCAGTCAATTTTTCATACTTGGCTCATGGTGTTTGTTTAAGGCCATACAAGGAATTATTGAGTCACAACAAAACATTTACGTTGAGCCATAAAAACATTTTCCTTTAAGTCTCCATTCAAGAAAATAGTCTTTACATCCATTTGTTGGACTTTCTATCCATTCTAAGTTGCCAAGACAAAGAGAGTTTAGATGGTGGCCCATTTTGTTGTAGGGGAAAAGGTTTCTTCATAATTGATACCTTATTTCTATGCAAATACTTTTTCCATGAGCCTTTCTTTATGCTTGTCAAGTGATCCATATGATTTATACTTGTTCTTGTAGACCCACTTGTAGACAATGGTTTGGTTCCAAAAGGAGGGTTCACTGACTTCCATGTTCCATTCTTTATGAAAGCATCATACTCCTTCTACATTGCTTCTTTCCATTCATCATCAGAAACAACTTCTTTAAAGTAAGTTGGTTCAAAATTAGTAGAAAAATTCAATTCACAATCACAAGAAACATCCATATCATGAACTCAATTAGAATGATATACATCACCTCCATGTTGTTTGGTGGAAATTCAAGATCCCATCTTTCCAACCTCATCAAGGTAAACACTTTCAAGTGTTTTAATGACCTGATTCAGAGGACCTTTTTGAGATGGCCTAGATTACTATGTTGATTATGATGGGGAAAATTCAAGGTTTTGTCTTCAAATCCTCTCAATTACATCAAACGCAAGGTCTTCCTAATTTGAAGAAGTGGTTGGAACTTCATGAGGGGAGTTAGTGCTTCGAAAGGATATTCCATAGTTTGATCCAAGATAGGGATCCCCCCTGCAAGATTTGTAATTTCATTATAAAATTCATGGTAAGTTTTTGCATGACTAAATCCATCCAAATGATCAAGTTGCAACTCAATAATATTTCCAACCTTGGAGGATTCTAGAAAAATTCACGTCTCTAGACAATATAGATTTCTTATTTACCTCATCATAGATAGTATATGATTTGGTGGTATTTGAGTACCCTAAGAAGATGCACTTTCGGCTCCTTTTATCAAGCTTTCTTTTTTGTTCCTTACGAATCAAGGCATAACATGTGGAACCAAAACTCCTGAGATGCCTTACTAAATAATGTGTCCATATCACATTTCATAAAGAGTCTTTCTCTTGAGAGCATGAGATGGGCATCTATTTTTGGTATCTACTACACATAGAATTGCATCAACCCAACACATTAGCTTTACATTTTTTTAAAACATCATTGACTGAACCGTAGATAAGATAGTCCTATTCATTCTTTCAGCTACATCATTTTGTTGAGGATTGTATGAAACAATTGGTTGATTTTGAATCCATTGCTGGCAAAGATAGTTTTAAAATTTATTAGATTTATATTATTTTTCATTATGAGTATGAAGAGAGTCAATATGTGAGTGTGCATCATTTTCAATCCATGCATGAAAGTTTCTTAAAATTTCAAAATATTCTAATTTACTTTTCGACAGGGATATCCAACACATTCTGGTGTTATCATAAATAAAAGTCATCATATATTTATTTACATTTGTAGAAGAAACAAGCATAGGACCACACAAATAATAATGAATAAGTGCATGCTTTCCACATGCTCTAGAAGTATAATCATGAAATAGTTGTTTGTTATGTTTTCATAGGATACAAGCATCACATTGCTTCAATTTCCTTAGAATAGTTGAAAAACGAGAAACACCATTTCTGAAACAAACGAAGACTGTCATAAGTAATATGTCTAAATATTGCATGCTAAAGAAGACTAGATGGCAATGTACCTTCACTATACCAAGAACTGTATTTAGTGTTCTGCATATGATAAAATGTTTCTTGCAACTTCAATAGCCTTTCATCCTTTATTTCATCATGAAAACTGTGTTGTTTGATGCTTTCCTTATCTCTACTTTTCCATAAAACATATGGATGGAGTGTCTTTGCTAGCAAAGGTGAAAAATGGACAAGAAGTTTCTTTTCAGTTCTAGAAGGTAGAGTACATCATGCATAAGAAAGTCAAGATTAACCGTGATGGTGTCAAGTCTAGTTGGCTTGAGACCTGACTTGTCTACAAATTAAATTGCTCCATCAATATCGTCACTAAGGTCTTCAGCAAAGTATTTATGGAAGTTCATATGGCAAGTTGCACTTACACCAATTGACAATCAGCCATGCATCTTTCCTAGAAGAAAATGAAGTATGAATTCGATCTTCAGTTACTCCAATATTGCAATGGGAAACAGTATAATGAATAGATTAAGACGCTTTACCTTTCGTTGGATCTAGTGTTTTATCTTTATCTTCTTTGCATTCTTATTTGATTCTTTCCCAAGGGATTTTGTAAATAAAGATGAATGACCCTTAAAGATGAAAATGAATGACCCAAAATTAGGAAGATAAATGACTCGTAAAATTTACATTCCAAAATCTCTGACTATTTAAATTTCCCTATTATATAATCTAGAAATTTTCACCTGATACCTAAAAATTCAGTGTCTAAGGAATAATAATTTTTATTTATTAAATTTATTATTATTCTTAATGGAATTTTTCCATAATTATTTCTATTCATAAAAATATAGTCAAAATCAAATTTCAGAATCAAATTATAAATAATGCAAAATGAATATTTTTAAATCTTCAAAATAAGTTTTAATCGGATCAAGGAAAAGACAGTAGAAAACACTTTCAAGATTCCAAACTAGGAAGAAACCAAAAAAAAGGTGTCCCAGAAAAATTCACTTTCATTTATTAAAAAATCAATTTCATTTATTAAAAATAGAAAATAAAAAACGATTTCAAGCCTCTCACGAAAAAGTGACCCCAAAATGTTTTGAATGAGTCTTTTAAATGTAACACAAGTGTTATTGTTAAATATTTATTTATTTCTCAATTTAACAACATAAAAAATTATAATGATTTTTTTTTATGAAATTAAATTTTAATTTATTCATTATTTTATTGGTAAAATGATTTGAAATCTTCTTCCCGTTGAGCGAGAGTGGTCTTATTATTATTATATGATCTAGTTGCTAAATGTTCCTAGTATCGGGTTAATGGCAAATTGTTTACTTGGAACGAAGTTGTTAGCTCATTCATCATTAATCATTAATAAATAGGGATAGGAACTTTTAATTACTTTATTGATTATAGGGAGATTAATTATCTATAAGACCCGCATACTACTTTGTTACATACTTGCACTACTTGAAAGCCCGAGAGTTCATTTCTGTGTTTTCTTCAAAAAGCATGATGTGTGTATTGTACCATGTCCGCCTCCTAAAAATGGTTTAAGAAGCATGCTAATGGTAATATTTAAATTAGTTCCAACAGAAGTAATATTTATTGATTCTCTTGACATTTTTTATTCAACTTATTTAACTCATTAAGTACATCTATAAGTAAATGGATGTAGTAAAATTGTACTTAAAACAGTATTGTCATATCATATATTTTTACTTCCTTATTTTCCAATTTTTTAACAAAGCAAGTATGATCTTAACCAGTCTTCCCATGACCATTCCTCTGGACAACCACCTAATTTGGTGAATTTGTATAACCTAGTGATTTGTAATGTTTCCATTAGTTCTTTTAGTTCTCCATGTATTTTAGCATTTTTTCTAAGCTAAGAATAAAATTTATTTGTGAATTTATTAATAGACGGGTTGTGCAATGGATATCTCATAAATGAGTAGCATGTCGATGTAATTTAGTTGATAAACCTTCATGTATACCCCTCATGGCAGAAGCCCCATCAAATCCAAATCTGACTAATTTCATTAACGATAGATCCATCTCTGCTAAAAGAGTTGTTATTGCATGACACATAGATTGAGTTGTTCCATCCTTAATTTGAAGTAAGTATATGAATCTTTCCACACATTGGCGTCTTCCTTTATTTGACAAATATGTAATATAAATAATCACATGTTTCTCCATAGTTCTCTCTACACTTTCATCAAATAAATTTGAGTAGAATGGATTGTGAAAAATCCCATCTTCTAACCTTTGCTAATATACCTCCTTGGCAGAGTGTAGAAACTTTTTTCGAGATGTTGTATTTGTATATGCTTTGCATTCATCTATTAAGGTAAAGTTTCAAGTGCATTATACCTATTCAACATAGAAATTGACTTATAAACTTCTAATGGTAGGTCATGTATGGTAACAAAATACATGTTTTAAATCACTGATTTTATTCTCTCCTTCTCAACATCTACCATTCGCTTTGCTTGTGATCCGAACTTGTGCAGGAATGCAATATAATATGAATATAAACATAAACACAAAGATGTAGCAGAAATAAAACTTCATTTCATTAATATCAAAGAATTGAAACATGCTTACATACAAAATGGAAATAAAATAGCTCAGGCGATGGTAGCTTATCTCTAAGAAAAGATGTGGCGGATAAATGCCTCTGAACTGTGTTACAATGAGGCTCAAAGGCCTATTTATTATTGAGAAGCAATGGAAAGCCTTAAACATCCAAAAACCTAACCTTAGGAGATGAAGCACCAAAAAAATGGGCCCCGTTGGGGTAAATTGGTACATCAACTTCCTAGGGTCGTAACTTTGGCATACGATCTCTGTTTGAAGTGCACGATACCTCATTAGAAATATATATCTGAGGACTATAAATTTCGAAAGTATTTAGGGCCTCAAAATGGCTCCAAAAGTTCATGACCCAAAAAAAATTGCCAGAAATAGTAAATTGTACTACGATTAAGGATACTCAAAAACTGAAGAAATAGTCCTCCCACCTTAGGAAGTAATGGAATCTATTGTGTTGAATGCCTCTATGACGTGGGGTAACTTCTGTTGTTGGCCAGCTTTGACATCCTAATACAGTTGGATCTTCTGTTGGAAAGTGTTCTTGATTTCTGTGTCCATGATTTGATTAGTTGTGGCTTGTTCCATGTAGTATGGGCTTAACTCATCTTTTGTGAGTTGTTCAACAATGTATGGTGTGTCTAATAATAGTGGAAAGTATGGTCGAAGGCGGTCCACATTGAGCACTAGGTGCAGGCCAAGGGAGCGGGAATGCTGAGCTCAAAATAATTGTCTCCTATAACCTTGGTAATGGTGTAAGTCCCATATCGAAGTGGTCTAAGCTTCTGATGGGCTATGGTAATGTGTTATTTCTACAAATCCAACCAAACTTTGTCACCACCTAAAACTTATGTGGTACCCGATGTTGATCATGTCGTTGTTCGTACTTGGCATTGGACATCTCCAATATGTTCTGAACCTGTTGGAAGATGTGTTGGATGCATTCAATAAATGTGGTTGTTTTATCAACCTTGGACAATACATGTGTGAATTTTATCAGTGTAGTCACATGAGGCATGGCAATATCAATCAGACACAATGGTTGAAATCATAAACCCACCTAAAAGGGACTACGACCAGTCGAGCTATGGAGAGATTTGTTATAACTATGATGCCCATAGGAAAGAATCTCATCTAAAGTTCATGGATGCTTGGAGTTGTACATGCGGAATATGTGCACTATCATCTTGTTAATGACCTCTATTTGGCCATCATTCTAAGGATGGAATGCAGTCGACTTGGTGAGCTTGGTGTCCAATAGTTCCAGAGTCTTGACTAGAATGTGCTCAAGAACTTGCTATCCCGATATGATGTAATGGTCTACGCGATCCCAAAATGTACCCACACTCATTCAAATAAGTGTTTGACAATGTCCTGTGCTGTGATACTCTTCTTGCAGGCCACCAATATAGCCATCTTAAAAAAAAAACCCACAACCACGAATACACAATCATTACCATGCTTGGTAGAAGGGAGGCCAAACATATAGTCCATGGAGATGGATTCTTAAGGCTAGCTGGGAGTAGGCAGAGGAGTGTACATGCCTTTCTTCTTGATAGTTGGCTTGGTGATGGTGCATGAAGTGTTGGATCTGATATATTTCCCAACATCCTATCAGAGTTTTGGACAATAAGAGTAGTTTTGTAATACAACCATAATTTTTTCCACACCAAAGTGTCCTGTGACCCGATTGTAGTGCGCCTCCCAAATCAGCTTTGAATTTTCTCTTGAAGGAACACAAAGGTGGCCCAAGTAGCATAATAACGCATCCTAGAGGTGGAAATCGGGAACTTGATTTCCCTCTACTAGCATCTGGTATGTGGAGGAAAATTCTAGACCATTTTTGTATGGTTGTGGACATATTGAGTTCTCGTGGCCACAAGAGTTGAGAACAGTACTCAGTGTTACAACTGGAGGCCGACTAAGGTAGTCTACAACATGATTTGTATTTCCCTTTTTGTATTTAATGTTTAAGTGGAATTGTTGTAGATATATAGACCACTTCTGATGGTGATCACTCTACAAATTCCCTTGTGTTTGTATAAACTAAAGAGGTCGTTGATTGGTGTGGATGACCATCTCCTTCCTCAAAATATAATACTTCCATTGTCCGGAAGCCTACCCGATGGAATACATCTCTTTATCATAGCTAGGGTACTTTATAATTGTATCAGAAAGTGTATCACTATGATAGGCCACGTGATGCTCGTGTTGGTTGAGGGCCACACCAATAGCATAGTCAGAGGTGTCTGTATCAATTTCAAATGGTTGTTGTAGATCTAGAAATGTGAGTACCGGTGCAGAGAAGAGCTGATGCTTCAACTCAACGAATGCCTTCTGTTGGGACTCAGACTAGGAAAAATTTTTATTTCACTCCACCCTTGGTAATTTGACTCAAAGGCCAAGTGATATGGGAGAATCCCAACAACCTCTAAAAAATAATTGCAAGGCTCCAAAAGTTGCAAAGATCCGTTAGAGTGGTCAGGGCTGACCAACCTCAAATGACTTGGATGTTAGTCAAATCCACTGCACGCCTCACTCATCTATTATTTAACCAAAATATTGGACTTGGCTCATGCCAAAGGTGCATTTCTCCAACTTGGCACACAATTTTTGCTGTCGTAGGGTTTGAAGGATTGTCGAATGTGTTGCAAGTGTTCTTCCCAACTCTTGCTAAAGATGAGGATGTCTTCCAGACAAACAACAATGAATGATTTGGTGAAGGACCACAAGATGTAATTCATTAGCCTCATAAAAGTACCAGGGGAATTTGTTACCCTGAAGGGCATACCCAACCATTCAAAAAGGCTTTCCTTGGATTTCAAGGTTGTCTTTGATACATCCGTGGGCTCTATTGGAACCTAATGATAGCCATACTTTAGATCAATATTGATTAAATACTTGGCCCCCATTAGTTGGTCTAGAAGGTCATCAATCCGCGGGATTGGATACCTGTTCCTGACAGTGATTTTGTGTAGTTCATGACAATCAATGCAGGGCCTCCAGGTCCCATATTTCCTCTATAAAAGTACAATCGGGATTCCAAAAGATGAGGAACTTGGCTAGATGTCCCCATTATGCAACAATTCTTGGATTTTACACTTGATCTCTTCATTTTCCAGAATGGAGCAATGACATATTAGCCTATTGGGAAGAGGTTCTCTAGGAGTCAAATCGATCGAATGCTTGACTCGAGAGTGCAAGGGTATGCTTGTGGGTACTGGCTGAGGAGAAAATGTCCCTGTATTCTTCCATGACCATATCCCCCTACTTCTATTGCATGGAGGAACCCTTACCTGGGGCCATTTATGTGGCCACGATCTTCCCCTTACTTTGAGACCGAATCAGAAAGAAAAAAAATTTCCCATTCTAGGATACGATCTTACTCCTTTTCTTAGCACAAGGCCTATGGAGTAGAAAGATTCCCTCTGCGGATGGAGACAATCCCTCTAGCCTGGGGGAGAGGTTCTAGCAACAAACAAGAAAATATAATATAAGTTCCCTTATATTGATAATGGATAAGATCCTACCTCTTGTATTGCTAATCCTTTTTTGATGAAGTCCTTGTGCCTTTGCTCCAACGATTAGCTCCTTAGTGTCAATCAAGCACTTGAAATAATGAGACAAGAATCCAAAGCACACATGATAGCATACAAAATATTCAACCTACTTAAGAGGCTAAGGAGTCCTAAGCTACCAACTAACATATGCAATTGATATAGGAAACAAAATATCAGTTTTATTATTATGACTAAAAGGAAAGTCCAACCTTCACCTTAGTGTTGCAGGCTTCCTTCGACATGTCTGGGTTCTAGCACCACTATTAGCATCTCATGATTCACGCTCAAAACAATGGAAGTTCAAGGCCTCTTCCTCTTTTCTCCAAACCAAACAAAAATATAAGCTTATTCTCCCTTTTCAAGCATAAACTAGAAGGTTATCAAGATTTGCAAATTATTTCAGCCCTTTCATTAGGTAGCTGAGGTTGGAAAAGGAGGAGTTTATATAGATTGAGAGAGGGGAAATGGATCCTCTTATGATGGGAGAGGTATTATCCCTTTTGGTTTGTTCATTTTAATGGGGGAAAATATCCCAAACAATCTCTCTCAACTCTATCTTGCTTAACAATTTACCAGAAATCTGTTCACGAAGCTTCTAGACCTGGAAACTTTGGCTCCATTTTTAAAAAAATTCCAAAAGAGGTTCGACATGGGTCATGAATGGATTACCAATGTCGTTAGGCTCTAGGACCAATGTCATATTCTGAAAATTGGCGCAGGGAAGAAACTGAGTGATATCGTCGGTCTTGAACACTGAGTTTGAAGGAATATTCTTGGGAAATGATGTAAGAGGGAAATGTTCTGCAGATGAAGAGGGATGTAAGGACATGTTCTTTGTGACAGGGAAAAAAATGAGGGTCACTATAGAGTTCCTCTAGGATCAAGGAACAGGGAGTGCAGGGACATTGACAAAATTTTGTGTAATAGATTCCCCCTAATGCATGAAGGCCTAACAAGAGTGAGGGGTGAAATGCTTTACGAGGAGATGCATGGAACTAGAAACTGTCGTCGGAAAACCTGTAAGAAAGCATAGATACATATACATCACTGAAATCTTTGATACATGAATCATGGTATGGACACATCCATCTAGAAAAAGATCATGTAAATGGATCCAAGGTATGGACTCATCCATCCAGTAAGAAGTATCATATCAAACCCAAGGTATGGTCATAGCCATCCAATAATGAGAAGGATCGCACATAACAGACTCATGGCATGGTTTCAACCATCAATCTAAAAAAGGCATGTGCGTAAGCATGATCATGTCACATCGCCCTGCAACTGGGAATTTTGTAATCTAAGCCTAGGGTCTTCCGCTCCAACATGACCCGATCAATGTAAAAATGTTAGCATGTGAATAGATGTGTTGAATTCAAACATGCTAGAAAATCGCTTGATTAATGGTCAATGATGTGAACTGTTAACAAGCATGAGATGAACCACCAGTAATGACAATGGCTCTCAAGGTACCAACAACACAATTCACAAAGTGTGAATAAGGAACTGAAGTCGAACACCCGTGAAGTCACTCGATCGAAAGCCAATGATGAGAACTTTTAATCAAGTGCGAAGAACTTGCCATTAGGGCATGAAAGTTCTAAGGTACTAGAAGGGAGTCTCTCGTCTAACTTCTCGGATAATGAGTTGAAGTCGACTGGAAGTGACCTTATCGATGGAGTGTCATGATGTATCCCACATCATTGACACAAGACAAGGGGATGCAATGATTATGGATGACACAGAGAATTAGGAATGAGTGTAAACTACAGAAGGATTATCTCTTGAACATATCGGCAACATGACTACGGATTTTGGCAGCTTTTTTGATCCATAGGATCAAAGGCCATGATGATGTGGCAAAGATCAAATGCAAAGAAAAAAGTGAATGACCCAAATCTAGGAAGGTCAATGATGAAGTGATGATATCCCAACCCGACACAAAGCAGAAAAGTGTCATGTTCAAGAGTGACAAGCTACCGACACAACTGGTAAAACTTTTCCATTTTAACCCACCATTTTTGGCAGGTAACTCAATTACTTTTTATCACAAGCTTGAAGGGGATAGCATATTGTTGTAATGTAATTCCATCCTTCAGATAGGTCCAACCTAGTAAGATTAACAAGCCCTAGGAAGGAGAAGCTCAGTGTCCTTCATTGGTGACGAATCCGATGTCATTAAAGTTTAATGAGTTCGACAAAGGAAAAACTCGGTATCTTTTCATGTTTAGAGAGTTAGAAAAAGACATGGAAAATAAAACTCCAAAAGTTCCCTTTTTGTAAAGTCGTCTCTCGAGTCTGTAAAGGTAGAAAACAATACTCGAAAGAACCTCTTGACCATGCCAAGGAGTACCTTTTTCATAAATAGTTTATCCCAACCCAAAAAAGGGGTAAATGTATATTGGGTAAATGACGTTTTGAAACCATTTATGAGGTCAAAACGACAAGAACTTGACAATATTTTGGCATTTTGAGAGTAAGAAAAGAGCCTAAAGCAGACAACCCATTTTTATTGACTTTAATGAGTCAAAAAGGGAAAAATACTCGACGATATTTTCATTTCCAATTGCTATGGGTAAGGAAAAGAGCTTAAATATGACTCTAGTTTCGCATTAGCACTGGCAAACCATCACCTAACACTGCACAAGAAGCAAATGCATTATCAATTTCTAAGTAAAAATGGTGAAAAATACTTTTTAAAACCCTAAAATAGAGCGAAAATCTTATATAAAGGGAAAAAAAGCAAAACACTCTTACCATTTAACTCATTTGGAGCAATTTTTCCCCACTTGTGCCTTAAATATTCGGGAGAAGATTGTTGCGGATCCAGGAAGCCGATCGTCGAACCGTCTATTGCAGGTAAGAGCTGAGGCGCTAGTCTTCGCATTGATGCCTATTTTTTTATGCATTTAACCATCTTTTCAGGGATTTTGAGGGATTTTTATCAAAAAACATTTCATCCTCGGTCAGCACGGGATCTAGGCACAGGACCATGCCAATCAAGGACTTCTAGCATGGGGACTCATGTCATCAGTGCACTTGTTTTAAAAATAGCCGCGTTGGCGTAAAGAACGAGATTTTTTCAAAATTTTCCTATTTTAATGCTTTAAATCCAAAATTTCCTTTGCAAAGACTAATGCTAAATTCAATGTGGGATGTTTGCAGGAAAATCAAAGAAAAAATATGGTGATTGAGTGGAAAGAATGAGAGCATGAATGAATAGACCAAATCACCTTAGAATATCCAAATTGTCTTGATGTATTGAGGAACTATGGGCTCCTCAAATTCTTTCTGACACTGGGGCTACGGGCTCAACCTGAGTTACTACAATACCTAATCAGTCTATGGGACATTGGATGGGAGGTATTTGTGATCCATGACCAAGAGTTGGTGTTGGAGACTTCATACATTTACGTCATTACCGAGCTGTCCCACAGAGGGGAACGAGTCCAATTGTATGGAGTTAGGCCTATTGGGGCAAGTGTAAACATGTTTCTTGCGCAACATTTTTTGGAGCCTTAAAATCTACAAGCAGCAAGATAGACATCATGATCATAAATGATCTTATATTGAAGGTAATACTCTTAACCATCAACCGAGTGGTTGGGGGCTCAAGCACTACATGAGTCCAACAAATCACGCTTCTAGTATGCTATGGATTGCATGGCGCCCATGGTTTTCAATTTGGCAGAAGCCATGAAGGTAAACATGAAACGATAGTTATCCAAATGTAAAGCTAGGAACTTGAGGAAATTTGGATATGGCTCCATCTTAGTGACCTTCTTTCTGGAACGGATCCCATTGTTCCATTACGATATGGTAGAAGTGAACCCTCTAGTACCACGAGATCCATGGATGGTTCGATGGAGTGAGATGATGCCTAGATCTAGAGGGGGCCAACATATGTCCTACAGTCCTGCCTTCTTTGTATGGCTCAGATGATAGTTGAACATGGTGGAGGATTGGCCATACTGCGAGATTGATTTCCACGATGACCCTGACATACCACTCCCAGAGGGAGAAGACTTTGATGATGGAGGTGAGATTTTTTTTTTTTTTTTTTGGTTTTTTATTGTTTTTTTCATATATGTATTCATGTCACCTTGAATTTGTAACTACAAATGTTGGACCAGAGAGGCCAGCAGGGATGTCCCCTATAGCTAGATGCATGGCTCAACAATTCGAGGTTGCTCCTTATCAGGAAGGAATGGACAACGAAAAAGAGATTTCCTAAAATCTAAAGGGCCCGACAAGAGGAATCCCAGAGTATGCACAGATCAAGGACATTCCTCACCATTGTTAGTGGCACACAGTGGGAGTGTCAAATCAGATCCGATAGTTACTGACTTGTGTAGTACGAGTAGTAATATGTTATCATGGTCACCACGTAAAATAATCCATAGTTTACCATTTACAGTTTTGAGGCCTGCAAGCCATGGATGTATTTGGAACACATATATTATTTTTTGGATTTTGATGTATTACACTCAAACATTATCGACATATATATGCTATATTTCTTGTTTAATATGATACAATGTTTTTTCACATATTGCATAAATGTCTGTCTAAAACATTATTAGCCAATGCATATGTTAATGTATTCATACGCCTAGGAATATGATGATATGTGATATAATCAAAATTTATGTCCAATAGAGGAATACACAAACACATTCTCAATAATTGAGGGTTTTTGATGCAATATTTCCCATTGAGATGAAGAACAAAAAGTTGCAAATCAAGGTTTACAACCATTTCTCGAATGTCAAGAGCAGTGGCTTCTCACATGAGTTTTCTAACTGCGCTATATTCAACAATGTTATTAGTTGTTTGACCCAAACAAATACCTTCAATATCAATCAACTCACCATGAGGGCCATAAATATCCCATGTCACGGATGATAGATTCTGGGTACTACGATAAGCACCATTAGCAAAATCAACATAAGGAGTCACAAACATCTGCAAAGAGGGTGAAGACATAATAAGTAGGAAAGCTTCTTGAAAAACACACCAAACCAAATTGTAGAAAAATGAATAACACACTTATGTACACAAGTAACCATGTGAGATGACTCACACATAATACTTTTTGAGGTACAACCCATCGTGGGGCTTGCTCAAAGGGTTACCCTCATAATCAATTAGCTCATAGGCCCCTTTTTGTAATGCGTGCTTGACAATATAGGGCCTATGCGAAATGGGTTCGAATTTTCCTACGCCTAGCTTATCGTTAGCTTGGTCATATAGCAAGACAAAATATCCCTGAAAAAAAAGCACGAGGAGAGAATGATTGATCAAAATGGGATCTAACTCACTTTTTTTGTGCTTCAATGACTAAAGCAGTGAGACAACAGGTTTGATCCAGTCATTCAAAATATAGGAGATGCTCTTCTTGAGGCAAGGTTTCAGGGAGTATTTCGACAGCTAATTTGAATGAGGGAATTTCACATTCAATCGGTAGGGTAGCTTATAGGCCGTAGATGAGCTAGAAAGGTGTGAATCCAGTTGTGTCTTTAGTCGAGGTTCAGTAGGCCCATAGAGCTAAAAAAAGCATCAGATTCCAATTGGATTGTGCATCCCAATGGTGCAGTGAAGCATAGTAACTAAAAATTTGTTTATTGCTTCAACTTGGTTGTTGGCTTGAAGGTAATACGAAGTTGAGCTGTCGTGACACAACCCCAATTTAGAAGTCAGCTCAGCCATCATGTAATTGCGAAAATGGGATCCATGGTCAGTGACAATGGCTTGAGGCACTCCAAACCTAGAAATAACATGATTGAATAGAAATTGCACCTCCATTTTACCATTAGATGAATATATAGGAATTGCTTCGGCCCATTTGGTGAAGTAATCCATGCCAACGATAATATAACCATGCCCCCCAGCTAAACGAGGGTTACATGTCATAAAATCAATGCCCCATTTGGCAAAGGGACCAACGATAATAACGAGGTGAAGGTGAGCAGGTGGGGCATACATTTTCCATTGATAAATCTGGCACTCATGGAATTTGCAGACAATAAGAATGAAATCGTAAAAAATGGAGTGCCAGAAATAGCCAGCGTGGAGGATATTTTGAGCAGTGGCATAGCCAGACATATGACCACCACATGTGCCAGAATGGTAGTAATTTAAGACTCTTTCAGCCTCATTGAGAGTTAAACATCGGCTAAGAATCGAATCAACACCACGTGGTATAAAGTATCCCCAATGATGCGGTAAGGTTGGGATTGATGCCAAATGTGTCGGCAATCATCCTTGGACAATGCAAACCAGAAGGTAGAAGTTTGGAGATACATGATGATATCACTGTACCAAGGATCAAGAGTGCTAATCAGAAAGGGAGTCACATTAGGTAACTTCTCATTAGCACCAGTGGGAAGAGAAGTAGAGGGAAAAGATAAAATTAACTCAGCAAACACAAGTGATTTCTTCGATTTGGCAGTAGTGAACACCAAATAGAATTCTTGGAGGATGAAAATCCACTTGGAATAATTTCCCCCAAGTAACTAATCAGTCAAAATATAAGTCATGGGGTTGCAATTAGAAATCACGGTTGTAGTGTGGAGGAGAATATAATGATGTAAGCGTTGAACACCCTGAACAACAACCAAAGCTAGTTTCTCGACATGATAATAACAGGTCATAGCATTGAGGAGATTACGAATAAGGTAATAAATGACATGTTCATGACCTTCACCATTGTCTTGCACCAGTACCATAGAAATAGTGTTAGAAGTTGGAGCCAGATAGAGGAAGTAATCACGATAATTGTTTGGAGGGTGCAATAAGGGAGCATTAATGAGTACAACTTTCATGTCATCAAAAGACTTTTGGGAAGTCTCATCCCAATGAAAAGGATTTCCTTGCCTAAGGAATTGAGTGAACCCTAAAGCTAGCTTAGCATAGTTAGGCACAAAGTGACAAAGGAAATTTGCTTTCCCTTGCAGACTCTATAATTGACGCAACAAAGAGGGAGGGGGTAGATTAATAATAGCCTCAACTTTGAGAGGATCAAGATGAATACCATCATTTGAAATAATAAATCTAAGAAGTCATCCAGACTCAACACAGAAGACACACTTATGCAGATTAAGCTGAATGTTATAGTGTCGATAGAGAAGAAAGATTTGTCGAAGGTTATCGGGATGGTTGTGACGCTTATGTGAATGAGGAGGAAGATCATCCAAATAAGGTTGAACGATGTTTTTAATGTCATGAAAAGCATAAGACATCACCTGTTGGAAATTAGGCCTATCATTCTTAAGGCCAAAAGGGAGATTTTTATATGAAAAAGTCCCCCATGGACAGATAAAGGCGGTCTTGTGTTGATCAGCGGGTGCAATTTTATCTGGTTATAACTAGAAAAACGTCCATAGAGGAGAAAATCTCACTCCCAGAACATTTGTCTATAATCTGGTCTATAAAAGAAGTGGGATAATTGTCCTTCGGACATCCACGATTAATATCATGGTAATCAACACAGACTCAAATGGTGCCTTGTTTCTTAGTCACCAGTACAATATTGGACACCCAATCTATCATAGGTATAGGATAAATAAATCCAACTTTAATAAGTCTTTCAACTTTTCCCTTAATGGAGGTTGCTTTTATAGGATGCATATGACGAAGCTGTTGACGAATGGGCTTCGCGTCAGGATAAGTCAGAACTTCATGCACAACTATATTTGCGTCAATGCCGGGCATTTCTTCATACGACCATGCAAAAAAACTTTGAAACTCTTGAAAAATATGAGTATAAAGCTTGATCTCATCAACAGAACAAGTCACCCCAATATGAACATTTTCAACGGTACCAGGCTTAACAGAAATGTCAATAGGAATCGTTTGGGTAATATTACCCATGTTCCCTTCTGACCAAACTTCATGGGTCATGATAGGCATCTGAAGTGGTTGGGTCAGGAAACGAGAAGAGAACTTCTCAAGACAGGTAGACATGGCTCCCTCGCTAGGTAAGAACAAGGAACGATGATGAGTATCATTGCAAGGTGCTTCCTCAAGAGACATAATTACCATGATACTTTTTTCAATAGGAAACGTTTCGATTAAGGGATTGGAAGAATTCAAAGAACCAAGACAAGGAGATTGAGAATACACATCAAGACATGTACCCAAATTAGTGTGATCAGTAGATACCGACGTTGAATTCGAAATAATCTCCAAATACTTAATCTCGGTGGGGCTTAACGACATGACATCACCCCATGCATCAACTTGATCAAGAAGAGGAATGACCCAAGGATGAGATTTTACTGAGATCATGTTGACTGAGGAAACATGCGGAGGTGGGAGAGGTAAATTACCCATTAAGGTGGGATCTTTGAAAAGTCCATCCCCCACACTCTCATATAGAGCAGCGGTATGCTTCACATAAGGAACGCTGTCATCCAAGGAAGAAGAGGCAAAGAAAGACAATTGGTTGACCTTGATGATTTTCCCTTGATGAGGAAAATGGAGCACATGGAATAGAGAGGAGGCTAGAACATGCACAAAATGGGTCCAGCTCCGCCTGAGTAGAAGATTATAATAAATATTTCCATCAAAAATTTCTACTTCGACATTAACTATCTTGCCTTCCAAGGTAATGGAAATATTAGGCAGGACACTGAATGGTTGAGAATCACATCCATCAAAGGCTTCCAACGTGTTACGTGATTGGTTCAAGGTAGGAGAACCATTGCCTTCCAACAAGATATAGACATGATGTAGGTAGAAGCACCTTCGTCAATGACAATCCTCTGAATTGTCTTTTCATTAATAATCACCTGAATGAGAAAGGAAATCTAATGAGGTAAGCGTGGAACATGGTTTTCAAGATCAAAGAAAATGAGATTGGAATCAGATGGATCAACACCTCCAATGGTCGACAATAATGCTTCCCGCTCAGAGGGATAGCTTTGAAGGACCTCGAGAGCAGACATAGTTGATGGCACTTGAGCCAAATCCTCCACAATATTATAGTGTTGAGTGGCTCGAGCGTTTGGATTATATGAGTAATTTCGTGGCATACCTCAAGAGTGTGGACAATAGTAGAAAAGGATTATGTCATTCTATATGGAGAGGACCAAAGGTCGATGGGATAGAGGAGGAAGGGGTACTTTCCTTCTCTTTCCTTGCTGTTGGGGTTTGATAATATTTAGATCTGGTAGCCATATTTATAGGCATGTTCATCATAAACTTTTGGGAACCTAAGGGAGCGAAAGACTAAGGTTGGTCTACCATTTGGGTCTGTTGGGATGGAAATGGTTATTCTAAGACAACTGTGGTCCCTTTTAGCAATTAACTAACTTCAAATCATCCAGGACAATATTTACTGTAATGATCCTCCTCATAGATGAGGCATGGATACTTCGGCTTTCTTTGAGAAGCATCACCAACAAAAGACTTGATCAGGAAGAGGAATGACCCAAGGATCATATTTTACCAAGATCATTTTGACTAAGGCAACATGTGGAGGTGGGAGAGGAAAAATACCCATTAAGGCAGGATCTTTGAAAAGTCTAGCCCCAACACTCTCATATAGAGGATTGGTATGCTTCATGTAAGGAACATTTCCATCTGAGGAATAAGAGGCAAAGAAAGACAATTGGTCGACCGTGAAAATTTTCCCTTGATGGGGAAAATGGAGCACGTGGAACATAGAGGAGGCTACAGCATGCATAGCATGGGTCTAGCTCCGCCTGAGTAGAAGATTGAAGTTAATATTTGCATAAAAAATTTCTATTTTGACATTAATTGTCTTACCTTCCAAGGTAATGGAAAGATTAGGAAGGACATCGAATGGTCGAGAGTCACATCCATCAAAGGCTTCCAACGTGTTAGGTGATTAGTTTAGAGTAGGAGAACCATAGCCTTCCAGCAAGACACATACATGTTGCAGGTAGAACAACCTTCATTAATGATGATCTTGTGAATTGTATTTTCATTAATAATCACCTGAATGAGAAAGGAAATTTGATGAGGTAAGCGCAGAACATAGTTTTCCAGATCAAACCAAATGAGATTAGAATCAGATGGATCAATAAATCCAATGGTCAACAGTAATGCTTTCCGCTGAGAGGGACAACTTTGAAGGACCTCGAGAGAAGACATAGTTGATGGCACTTGACCCAAATCCTCAACAATATTGTAGTGCTGAGTGGCTCGAGCGTTTGGATTATATGAGGACTTTCGTAGCACACCTCGAGAGGGTGGTCGAATAGCAGAATCAGGATTAGGTCACTCTATATGGAGAGGACCAGAGGTCGATGGATAGAGGAGAAAGGGTTACTTTCTTTCTCTTTCCCTGTCGTTGGGGTTTGATGATATTTAGATCTGGTAACCATATTTATAGGCCTGTTCATCACACTTGGGAGCCTAAGGGAGCGGATGACCTAGGTTGGTCTACCATTTGGGTCTGTTGGGATGGAAAGGGTTCTTTTAAGACAACTCGGGTCCCTTTTAGTAAGCAACTAACTTCAGATCATCGAGGAAAATTTGTAGTGTAATGATACTCCTCATAGATGAGACATGGATACTTCGGCTTTCTTTGAGAAGCATCACCAGCAGAAGATGTAGGAGGGCCCTATTTCACGGCATTGGTTTTGGCCTTGCCTTGACCCTTGTTATGTCCTTTAGAGGTTTTTTCCTTTAGAGTAGACTAGACAGTGTGAACCTCAGAGGTTTTACCAAGACCAAGTGAATTTATAGAGGGATCATTGGAACCTGTGTTCGAGACTAATTTTTTCTTGGAAAATGATTTTGCGGGAGTCCGAGATAGAGAACCAATCACTCCATCAAGAGGTGGTGTAGCTGGAGATTTCGATGTTATCAAATCAGATGATGGTCTTGGAGCATCGAGTAACATCTCCTATAATGTGTCAGATTTGGAGTAGATAAGGTCTAAATACTAGGCACGAGTGATGGATTTCTCCTCAGCAACACAACCACCCATAGCTATGTCTCTAGCAATTGGGCCAATGAATGATTTGGTGAACCATTCTATCAACAAATTATCAACAATTTCAAACTTGATTAGTCAACGCCGACGTCTCCATTTGTGGATGTGATCAAAGATATGGGTCGCAGTGTCTTGATTAAGTGATGTAAGCAGATAGGTGCCAGTTTCATTGCAAACTGATAACTGGAAATGAGTGAGGAAAGCGAAAGTGAGTGTGTTGAAGTCACTGTAGGTACCTCAAGGCAATTCGATGTACCATTTTGCTACAACCCCTATGAGAGTTCTTTGAAAAAGTTGGAGATGGATGGAATCATTGATGCAAGAATTGGAGGAGCACCAGAGGTGATATGTCATCATGTGGGCTTGTGGATCCTCCTTTTCTTTTCCCTCAAATTTGGGGCAATCAATTGGAACTTTCGATGGAACTGGAGGCTAATAAGGAAAATGAAGGATAGGATCATTAGTGAGCCTTGACACATCCAATAGTTCCAACATTGGCCAAGAACCACAATTGTGTATTAAAAGGCATTTAGGGTCTTTGAGTAGACCCAAACTGAGGAACCCATCCTTGTTGGTAAGGATTTCCCCCCAAAGTGGAGAATTTTGTCCATATGGATTCTGGTTTTACCCCCATTATAGGTTACCTTACCCATAGGGAGGATTCTGTCCTGGGTGGACCTAATACTCTCCTGCCATAGGCCCTTGATAGGCATATGGGTTAAAAGAATGTTAAACCTGTTTACCTTCAACATAAGGATTCTGAACTTGCTGACCCTGGATGTAAGGATTCTACACCTACTGCCCCTCGACATAAGGATTTTGAACCTGATACCCCTAGACATAAGGATTTTGCACCTACTGCTGGGTTAACCCTTAGCTTACAAAGGTTGGCCTTGGCCCTGAACGGGATGACCTTGCTTATATGCATATGTGACCTACTGCTGCAAAGGCTGGCTTTGTTGCTGCACAGGCTAACCTTGTGGTTGCTGCAAAGATTGGCTTTGCTGTTGTCTAAGCTGACCTTGTGGTTGCTGCAAAGGTTGCCCCTGCAGCTGTAAACGATGGCCTTGTGAGGATGAAGGTTGGGAGGATTGATGAACAAACAGTGTCTGTGGCTGCAAAGGTTGTTGCGACTGTTGCAAAGGTTGTCCTTTCGGTTGTAGCAATTGTCCTTGCTGCTATAATGCTTGCCCTTGCTGCAATGAAGGTTACCCTTGTTGTTGCAAAGGTAGTTGGCCAGTTCCTAGATAGTTCTCGAATTGAATCTGGTCGTGTCCAACAGGCTTAGTGGATTGGCTAAGTTGAACATAAGGTCCAACTTGAGGAATGTAAGGTGGGGTAACCAAGGCTTGTGAACCATATGGAACATAAGCTGGTTGGAAGGGAACCAGAGCGATGTATGGCTGTTGGTATTGGATGTTACCTGACCCAGATAGGTCAATAGGGTTAAGAATAGTGTCGTAAAAAGGTTTATTCATTCCAACCATGTGATTTTGTGATACACTCACATTGGTTTGGCTTGACATCATAGAGATATTCAAATCTTTCCCCCCAGGTGGTGGCACAGTCTGTCTACTCATTGGAGGGGTAGAAGAACTTACCAAGACCTTACTTATCAAGATCATCAGTTGAACTGGAAGAGTCGGTTGGAATGATGAAACAAGTTGGGACAAAATGTTAGGTTGAATCGGAACTAAAGTGACTTCAATTCGTACAATCAGTCAAGAGGTTGTGTTATGGACAAATGTACCTGATGTAGGCATGGTGCCAAAACACCAGATAGGATTCTGATACAACGATGAGGCATTGGGAGAGCCTAAAACCAACTGAGCTAGAGAGGTATAATCGTGGGGAAATAAGGGCTCACTAAACTCAGGATAAGAAAGAGATATGATGCTTCATGTATAAGGGAAACCCTCTGGAGGGAACTAATACGCCTACTCATCACCCACTTGAGGAGTGTGAGAAGTATAAACGTCCGGTTGACTCGGAGACGAGATTGGAATTTTACCTTTTGACTCCAAAGAAAATAACCGATGATGAGCCGAAGATGAACAAGGAGAAAACTCCAACGGAACACCATGCTGATCGTACGGAGTATAAGGGTGTTGTGGAGATACCACAAAAGGGTTTGCAACTAGCCTTTGCAGACTATCAAAAGTCTGTGGACTCTCAAGAGTTTGGATAGGATTATTAGGGGATTTGGGCCAAATTCATAAGGTGACCCAATATCTGAAGGAGGCGGATGAGAATACAAAGGTTGAATACTTAAAACAATTCCAAGTTTAGCACCTTGATCCTCAAGTGATTGCAAAAGTTTAGCGAAAGTTTCTCTAGATGACCTTCCAGATGAAGGCGAGGATGAGGAACGAGGCAAACCTAATCATTTAGTGACGATGACTTTGTCTCAAACAAAAGAAAAGAGATATTAATTTCAAGGCTTTCAAAATATATTAGGGATATACTCACGATGTGGTCCAAAGTAAGACTATCAAGACTGTGATGTGATCGTGGGCAAAAACAAATTTAAGATGTTGAAACAGATTAATGGCTTACTCTAGATGATTATAGTCTCTTTCGGTTTGAACGAGCTCAAAAGGACAAGTGCTTGATGATATTTTAAATTTAAAGAGTCAAAAAGACCAAAATGACTGTTTAGGATAATCTATGCAAAAGGGATTACCATGTAACTATGAACTGCAGAATACCTGTTGGTGAACTGAGAAGTACGGGAAGACAATCTTTCCAAATGTTGTGTTCAGTGTATCAAATTTACAAGGTGACAGACTCGACTTCCTATGGATAAAGGATTGAAAACCTAGTGGGGTCTCCCTTTATATATGCGACAATACAAGGAGCACAAGTCGTACTAGCATTTTCTAATGCCGAAGTGAATGACAACTATTAGGTTTAAAGATGTCAGAACACATCTCTAGCCTAGACTTCTAAATGTGAGCATTTAGTTTCAAATGCGCCTTAGGTTAATTGAATATATTTAGAGGTTGATCTTGAAATTAAGTCTTAGATTTTAGGCCCTAGCAATGTCATCTAAAAAATCCTAAGTGCAGCTATATGAGACAAAACATTTCCAATTCAATGAATGTTACACTAATTGAGAGAAGAGAAAACAATCAATGCAACAAACAAGCAACCGAAAGTAAGATGACTCTTCACTACTTTGCTTTTCAAAAAAAATAATGAAAATTCTTTCCACTTCCTACTCTTCCTATCAAATGCACTTCAACTAGTCCTTTTAACAATAAAAAGCATTCATTTCATTTCAAATGGTCATGATGATGTAATGCTAGCTTTAAATGATGCTACTTAATGCAACATATCAATTAAACAAACAAGAATGATGTATTTCTTAAATGGAATGGTAAAATGGATCTTTCACATAAACATTTCAATGAATATTTCAAAATAACCAAACATCAATAAAATTCAAAGCACGATAAAAAGAACTCCTTTCAAACCAAATACAAAGATTCAACCGAAACAAACCAAGCAATGTGATCTATGCTCAGAAAGAGACATTCAACAAGAGAAGAGTAAATGAAAATTTTCCACTTGTTCAATTGAAACCAAGCAAGATCAATGGAAGGACTAAAAATGGAATGCACGAAGTAGCAAACTAACAACCTTGACTTGATGAGTAGGCAAATAAATGAATGGACAATGACCTACATGCCCTAGGCACATAAATCATCCAAAAACTCAAAAAATCAAGCAAGGCAATATCAAACCAATGAAGTAAACAAATAAATCTAACAAAGCATCCTAGCTAAGGAGAATAAAGGCAAACAAGCCAAGAATCAGAATCTATGAGGACAAGACACACTCGCAATGATTTAGGAGAAACCCCAATTTTAACCTACAGGCATCGGCACAATTGTCTAACTAGAAGCATGCGCCAGAAGGGGTTGTGGTGAGACTGTTCAAGAGGATCTCGCACTGGTCGCCGCTATTGTTATAAAATTAATAGCACTAATCGAGGGATTCAAAGAAAAGATTAAATTTTCACAAACCAAAACCAAACCTATCACTCTAAATTCAGGACTCAAAGTAGTAGATGACTTGAAGTACAGATTACCAAAGAGAAAGAATGAAACGAGAAAGGTTGTCACAAATCATGAAATGAAAAACAATCCAAAGAGAGGGATGCTCCCAGTATGGTCACCAATTTCAAGAGTAGGAAGATTCTCTCTGCGGATGGAGACAATCCCTCTAGCCTAGGGGAGAGGGTCTAGCCACAAACAAGACAATCTATTATAAGTTCCCTTAGATTGAGAATGGATAAGATCCTACCTCTTGTATAGCTAATCCTTGTTTGATGAGGTCCTTGTGCCTTTGCTCCAGCGATCAACTCCTTAGTGTCAATCAAGCACCTAAAACAATGAGACAAGAAACCCAAGCACCCATGATAACATACAAAATATTCAACCTACTTAAGAGGCTAAGGAGTTTTAAGCTACCAACTAACATATGAAATTGATATAGGAAAAAAAATATCAGTTGTATTATTATGACAAAAAGGAAAGTACAACCTTCACCATAGCTTTGTAGGCTTCCTTCTACATGTCTAGATTCCAACACCACTATTAGCATCTCATGATTCACCCTCAAAACAATGGAAGTTCAAGGGCTCTTCCTCTTTGCTCCAAACCAAACAAAACTACAAGCTTATTCTCCCTTTTCAAGCACAAACTAGAAGGCTAAGGCTCTCAAAATGGCTATCAAGATTTTCAAATTATTCCAGCCCTTCCATTAGCTAGCTGAGGTTGGAAAGGAGGAGTTTATATAGCTTGAGAAATTTTTGCATTTTGGAAATGTTTTGCACAAAAAACAGAGTTTTCCTCCCTATGCGTCACTCCATGTGGCGCTCTCTTTTGCTAGACGGCTCCAAATCACAAAAAAATTGCATTTCTAGATTTTTCATGAAACATTATGCTTTCCTACCTAGGGTCAAGAAATTTGGGCAGGTTTTGAGCCCTCAAAGAGGTCAAAAGCACTCAAAAAATGACCTCACTACCCCTATTTTGACACACATGAAGTAGTCTTGGGAGATTTGATCTTTGACAGGGCCAATGAAGGCCAAATTGAACAATTCCACTTGAGTTGGAACGTAGACAGGTAGGCGTTTCCAACAAGCCTACTTGGAGTGGATTTGGACATTGGGAAGGCGTCCAAACGTGGGTCCAAACAGGTGCGGCACATAGAGAATCTGGCGTGGCGCATAGAGGAAAATTTGTTAGTTTGACCTAGTTTTGCTATGTTTTTCACCCAGTTTTGCGTAGTTTGACTTTTTTACTTTCCTAATGGAAAATTTATGATGTAATTTGATGAACATAGATAGATCATGATGTAAATATGTTATATTTTTACTTGTAGTGGTAGATTCATTAGTTTAGAGGTTGTTTGAAACTAAATGAATCAGTGTCCTTATTTTTAGAGGCATGTTGTTATGTTGCCTAGATTCCAGTTCTCAGTTTAGGCTCAGTTGGATCAGCTCCTAAACATGTGAGCTAGACCCCTAGAGGCAAGGAGGAGCTATGTTTGTCTATATTATGTTGTTTTTCGGTCATTAGCAAGGTTGGACTCTTGAGAAATCCTTGAGCTTCATTGTACACTCACATCATTATTTTGGCTAAGGAATTGAGACCAGGATTTGCAGCATTATTTGGGATCCCTGTGGCATTTGTTTTGGTACAGTGCTCTCTTTTGTCTTTGTGAACTTACTCATGTGTTATATGTATCATTTCTCTTTATTTCTTCTAAGCTAAACAAACAAGAGTGTAAGTAGAATACATTGAGAAGTGCAGTGCTCTACTTGAAGTTTGCTTTAGTCTTTTAATGTTTTGCACTGTTTGGACAGGATCCGTGGCTTCCCTTGCCCTCTTCAACTCCTCCTTAGTCAGATCCATCCACCTCACTTGATTTATAGTGCCAAATACAATTGCCTACCTTGCCCCATCGAAATCCCTACAAGACTTTGCCTCATTCCCTGCACCCAAAATCTGCCTTTCCCTTAGAGCCCACAAAAACATCATTTTATCAAACAAACTCTTTTATATCTATACCTAGCCTAAAATTAGTAGCTAAATCAGTCAATCAAGCCCTTAGTGA